>BSYO01000018.1:10750727-11022782 GCA_033239525.1 Nepenthes gracilis | reverse complement strand
CATATAAATTTTATATTCAAACATGCTATTCTTAAGAACTAACATCTTGTAGGGGCTTATTGACTAAAAAGCAGATAATTGAAACCCAAATTATATTTATTTTTTTTATAATTAAAGGTCTTATACTACTATTTAAAATTCATAAGTGAGTTGTCGTATATATAACTCCATAGACGGAGCTCAACACCACTTTCACCCATGGATAATATATTCGAATTTTGATTATCACTATAATATATTAAAGTATGCCATAATGTATCACCACTAAATTTCTTACAACGGTCTGATGTGTAAACAAATAAAAACTCTACATAATTTTAAATAATTATTATATTTTTTTTTCATTTTAGAGAAAAGATTTTTAATTCTTTAACAAATTATAGAATTTTTCTTCAAATTATTTTAAATTTTTATCATGTAATGATTTGAGTTTTTACAAGATTTTGAACATGCTTATTTTAAAGTATGAAATGCTACATATTGGGATTTTTCAAACATATGAATTACAACAATAAAAATTATAGGTAAAAAATCAGTAAAATCCTATCATTTTAACATCTCCTTCAAATATCATATAGGGACAACTTGATATAATTTTGGAACATCCAAGTATATTTTTAAAAATTTTAAACATGTAAAAATATTATGTACGAAAATCAAATATGTAAAAGCACTATGTTAGGATCTCAGAAATTGCATGAAAGAGAATTGAAGAAGTCAGTTAGATAATACAATGTACATAGATTTAGATATAAATTTCATACAATGTTACAGGAAATAAAAGGATTAATTCATAAATATAATGAATAAATATTTTAAGTACGAAAATATATCATGAATGAGTATTTTAAACAATAAGTATTCTAACAGGTGAATAGAATTTAGTAATAAAGGAAATGAGATTTGAGATGCACTTATTTTAACTTCAAATTTACCAAAATCTTGTTTGAAATTACTTTAATTGGCCTTTTCTAGTTTCCCATCTATCTCTTGCCTCCTTCCCCCTCCTCTCTCCAAATTTGATAAAAAATGATTAAAAATCAGTCGGATATAACTTATATAGCAGATTAACATATGTGCATTCGACAAGTACGTATCGGACGCCACGATTAAATACATTGGTGCACAAGCCTCACATTGGGCGCATTAAGCACTGGCATTTTGCCATAATGTGCTTGAGCATCCATTGGACATACATCAAACGTCAGTTAATCTGAAATAAATACTCAAGTTTATGTCAGGTATCTGTCAAGTGTGACCTTTTTATCTAGAATACATATGTACGTGTATCAGGTGCCGGTCAAATATCTTTCAACTCGATGTGACCAGATCGAAAATTAACTTTGACCTAGTTTTTCTTCTTTTGACAATGTCATGATTTCTCGGTATCCTAAGTAAACCCATCAAAAAATCAATTGTTATATCTTCCCACTTCAATTGGGGGTTGGCATAAATTGCAAAAGTCCTGGTTGTTTTTTCTCGGTCATTAATTGTTGACATATCAAGTATCTTTCTACATAGGCCACAATTTCTCTTTCATATTATACCACCAAAATATCTTTTTTAAATTTTGATACATTTTGTTAATTTTAGAGTGGATAGTATATTTTAATCGATGAGCCTCATTCATGATTATTTTCTTCAACTCCCCAATATCCGACACACTTATCAATTCCTAAAACCTCAAGACTCTATCGGCCCATATGCTGAAATTTGCCCTTGATTCATTGCTCAAATTACCAGTAATATCCATCAAGAATTGATCATCTAGTTTCTTTAATTCTATCCAAAATCTTGGGTTCCTCTTGAAAATCTGACAATATTATCCAAGTACCTTGGGAGTGCCTTTTAATATCAAATTTTCTCATACAGTCCAATATCTCAATCTCCTTCATCCTTCATTCAACAACTCAGGGCATCTGCTATCACGGTAGCCATTCTGAATTGATATTGAATGTTATAATTATAATCATTTAGAAAATTCATCCACCTTCTCTATCTCATGTTTAAGTCTTTTTTAGAGAATAGATACTTGAAACTCTTATAGTCAAAATATACAAAATATTTCTCTCTATAAAGGTAATGTCTTTAAATTTTCAGTACGAAAATCACCATGGCTAATCTAGGTCATGCATTAGATAATTTCTTTTGTCTGTCCTGAATTATCTGAATCCATATGCAACCACTTTCCCATATTGTATTAGGACACATCCTAAATCGAGTTTAGATATATCACAATAGACTGCAAATCATCCAGATCCTTTTGGAATTGTCAAGATTTGGGCTATCATTAGATGGTTCTTCAATTCTTGAAAACTTCTCTCATGATCCTTCATCCAATTGTACTAGACTTCCTTCTGAGTCAGCCTGGTCAGTGATATAATATTTCTGAAAAAGTTTTCCACAAATCTTTAGAAATAACATGTCATTCCTAAAAAACTCCTAACTTCTATCACCGTAGTCAACTGGCTCCAACTAATTACATTTTTAACTTTTTTAGGATCAATCGAAATACCTCCTCTTAAGATGACATTATCTAAAAATATGATTTTCTAAGCCAAAATTCGCATTTCTTCAACTTGGCATATAAACTCTTCTCCCAAAACGTCTGGAGTACAATCATTAGGTGTGATTCATATTCCTCATAGCTCCTTATATATATTAAAATATCATTAATAAACACCATCATAAACTAATCAAGGTAGGGTTGGAATACCCAATTTATCAAATCCATGAAAACTGTAGGAAAATTAGTTAACCTAAAAGATATGACAAAAAACTCGTAATACTCATACCTCATTTGAAAAGCCATCTTTGTTACATCTTCCTTCTTAACCGGAGGAGAAACGAAAGTAAATTAAAAAGAGAGAACAAAAAGGATATATATGCACTTATCTCGACTAGATCTATCACTTTTTCAATTAGTTCAAAATCAGAATTGAACCTGAAGATCTTGGTTTCCTCCTCTCTCTCTCCAGCCCCTGCCGTGCTCCCCCCTCCATTCTTCTATTATTATTATTATTATTATTATTATTATTATTATTATTATTATTATTATTATTATTATTATTATTATTATTATTATTATTATTATTATTATTACATATATATTTCATTTTTTTTATTCCAAAATTTAATTAATACTCAGGCAACAGTACAGGTGTACTTCAAATTTCGGCCCAACTAATTCAAATATTCATCAAATTTTTATAATATTTAATTAATTTTTATTACATCTAAATTATCTAATATAATAATAAATAATTTCAATTAAATCAAATAAAAATTTAAAATATTACATATAATATAAATAATTATAGATGGAGTGGACACTACTAAAAGGTGTTATCTCTTCAAGTGTGGAGGGCGAGAATTGAAAAATCTACACCCTTGAATTTCCAATAGTTCAACTTTTAACCCTTCAACATCCTAGAATGTAATTAGTCTTAACATCTCAACATCCAAGGAACCTTAATAAGTTTTTTGTCAATCTCTATATAAAGAGGGGTATGTATGATAAAAATGTGAAAATCCCATATAATTTCTAGCCAAGCAAATAGAGAAAACTATAGTGCAGTTAAGAAACACAGAAAAATTGTTAAAAAAAACTCTGTGAGCATTGAAAGAAAAAAAATAAGAGATCTATAAAAATTTTCAGTTTATAAAATTCTCTACTGTGATCAAGGAGTAGACTAATTAGCTATACCACAATATCTTTTGCCTCATATTAATTTTTACCATCTATTTTTTGACATTTTGTAGTATTTTTAAAATCTAAATTCTTAAATGAAAACACTTAAATTAACATGTCCATGACCCAAATCGAATCCGCCGGATTTCAATTATGAACGGACATGGTTATGCTTTTTTATTAGAGTATTTGATCTTATGCCACCCCAGTGCAACCCAACTATAAAAAATTTTCATCTGAACCTAACTTGAGTTCAATCCGAACTCAATTTTGATAAATATAGTTAAACTTTTGATTATCTACATTGAAAAAATAACTTTTAATACTATATAAGAAAATCAATTCAATTTGGATCCTTTAACAACCCGTATCCGAATTGATTTGAAGCCTTGAGTCAATTTTCCGTGCACTACAATTAAAAACAAGCGGTGAAAGAGACTCCCGACTCTCAGAGATTTCTCCCAAGGAACCCTTCCAACACTCAATCCAATAAAGCATTTTAAATAATAGTAAAAATAAATATAAAATATTGATATAATGATATTATGTAAAGAGGAGATTTATTACAGTTGGACTTATATCTATTGAGGTCAAAACCTATTTAGGCTGAATAATCTCTCTGTTTGAGAGATTGGAGATTCTTACCCGAAGGTATAACTTCGTACTCTCTGTTCCATTTTAACTTATTTAGGCCTTAGATATGGGCTTCGCAGGGTGGCAAGTAGGTTGCCCTATAGGACCTCAATGTTCTTTTAGTGGTCCTCCTAACCAGCCATTGCTCTGGCAAAGGAGCTGGCAGGGTGGCGATCGAGCTAGTGCGGGTCACGGCAGGTGCAGTAACAAGGAGCCCAACATGAGTGCCCATGATGTGGAAGTGATCCCTAGCACAGGAGCTGGCACATCAATGGCATAGGTGGCCGCTTGGCGCAGTCAATTGGCTGGTTGGTGGCAGGGGAGCCTTGCTTGAACTATTTCCCTCTTCCTCCTATCCTTCACTAGGCTTCTTTTGGTAGCCTCTTCCTCCCTCTAGTCCCTATTCCCTCCTTACGTAGAGGGGTAGAAATTTATAACGGTGAAGTAAGAAAAAATCTTAACAGTAAAGTAATAAAGAAATTTTAATAATGAAGAAATCTCATATAATTAAATGGATAACGTAATTAAAACCTTCTAATTACCGTCTACACGGAGCCCTGTGATTGGCTCGGGGAACCCACATGGTGGCTCCTAGTCCGTCCACCCTGCATGGAGCCCCTTGAGTGGCCTGTTACACCACAAGTCAGGGACCCACATGGTGGCTCCTAGTCCGTCCACCCTGCATGGAGCCCCGTGAGTGGCCTATTGCACCACATGTCGGGGACCCACATGGTGGCTCCTAGTCCATCCATCCTGCATGGAGCCCCATGAGTGGCCTGTTGCACCACATGAATTGCCTATTTATTTTGGCCTATATTCCCAATCTTGGACTCTATTTATTGGGTTGAATCTTTAGGCCGGCCTATCTTTTTACTCCGTTCATCCGTCTAAGCTTTTGATTCTTTTTTTATTTGGGTATTCTATTTTATCTAATTTGAGTCTAGCCCACTTTACTAAGATCCAACAACTTTCTATATAGGTCACTCTTTGGGTAGACAATTGTTGCTTATATATTCTACTTGTTCATCTAAACCAGATAGTATTTTTTGAGGTATTGTTCTATATTTTTTATCCACACATATTTTTTTTTTCAACATTATTTGTCCATTTCTAAAAAATATAGCAACAAGTATAAATAATATATAAAATTAGGATAAAATAAAACGACTTAATATCATTTTATTCTAAGCTAGGACATGCTGGCCAAGTTTTTTATATCATATTTGACTTAAAAAATTAATCAAATCTAATTTTTTAATTATTAAAAGTGCTTACTGTTTAAACTTAATACTAAAATAAGGTTTTTCTAATAAATTTGGGATTAAAATTCCCAAATTTCTAAGATTAATTTTAATAACAAAAATTCTCAAGTATATATTGAAAAGTTTTAAAAACTTCAGGATTAAAAATTCCAATTTAATTCTTGACATTTTTAACACATAGATTATTTAAAAAAAATAAAAAACAATTCTCAGTTTTAGGTACTGTTGCCATCATTTATTATTGTATATTACCGTATTTATTATTATATATTCATCTGCATTACACCTAGGCACTGTTGGTAAGCCTGTCTTCACCATTGGTCAGCTTGTGCTTGGTGATCCTAGTTAAGGTGTTCCTAGTTTTAGGTCTGTGTAGAAGAATTTTGTGTTAATTAATACAATAATTAGATAATGACATTTTGATTCAAACGAATGTTTAGGGGTATTAGTTCAAACTCTAATATGATATCTAATTCAAGAGAGTCAATAATTATTCTAAATAGTCAGGATTATTTGAGATGGACAATTTTTAATCAACAAGTATAAGAAATTTATAAGATAGGAATCTTGAATTTTAAAACAGTTCTAATAATTAAATAATATAAGCAAACTATTTCTATTAAAAATAAATACGAATAAATTAAATTATTATCGACCTTATCATTTGACAAATTTAAATATAAAGGTTATAATTATATCTATTGTGGTTTAATTTAGATAACGATCAAAACCCTTAATCAAACTACAAATAAATACTTTAGTATTACTCTGTCTTAAAAATCAGATATTATCAAGATATAAAGATTTAATTTTACTAATAGTACAATCTAATTTATATAATAGACCTATTTATTTTAATTGTGTACCAAATTTTACTATTGATTTTAAAGATTTAACTATGTTAAACACCTTAATACTAAATGTTCATCTTTCAGGTTTAGCTCAATAAAATGATAAACATGATTTTTTATTTTATATCTAATTTATTTTAAACTATTAATAATTTAATTTAATTTAATCTAAAATGCTTAATCCAAACTCTTTTAGGAGAAATCACAGTATTACAATTGGAGGTAGATCATGTTATCACTTTTATACTAAAATTATTAAAATAAAATGAAATTACTCTACTATATATTTGATAGATTGACTTTACACAATCTTCTCATCATATGACTGGAATGAAATTTACTAAGATTATGAAAACTCCTAACAAGAATATTGTTTTTAATTTTAGATTGACCCATATTCTACACATACCTAGATGATTAAATTTTAATAAATCTAAGCCCCATACAATATTAGAATATGAAATATCTAAACCATCTATTCACAAGAAATAATGTATGTAGAAAGTAAAAATTTTATTCCAGAAATAATCATTCAGCCTATTCCACAGTCACCAATATTATCTGATATACAATCTAGCAATATAATAAGCTTAGAAGATGAAGAATTTATTCTAAACATGGATTATTTAAGGAAAGGCTTCATGGCAAAATATAATAGTCATCTTAGGAAATGGTATTTTTAATTTTTGACAAAAGAAGAATAAGTAGAAGAATGTAGAAATATACCGAAAACAAACTATGAACCTATTCAAAATTAATTTACCATTTTTTGATTGATTTTTAACTTATATTGATAGGCACCATTTAATGCCAAAATCTAAATTACTAGACCATAATCAAATCAATGTTAATACAAAAATAACAAGTCAATAGACAACTATCAATAGTCAAAAATTACCATCTTAGAAGATATAGAAATAAATAAAATTAGAAGATATAGAAATACTCCTAATTTTTCTAAAACATATCAAATAAAAAATTATAATCTTAGACCGGCTATCTCTTTCGATATTCAATATAAACAAATAAATTAATTTTTAATAAAAATATTTAATTAAGATGCCATTCATGAATAAAATATAAATGGTAAGTCTAAAGATGAAATAGCATGTTTACTCCATGATATTAGTATGGCTGCTACGGCATACCAAGTCCAACATATAGGTGAGCATCAAACTGTAAATTCATTATTGTTGGATTTATGGGAAAGATAAAATTTTGGTGGGATAACGCTTTACTCCCACATCAAGCGAATTATATATTTTTAATTATACTGAAATTGTTCAGACTGTAGGACCAAATAATGATATTCAAATTGAACAAAGAAAATGTATTAGAAATTCTTATTGTTACAATAAGTTAAGTTTTCTAAGCAACCTCGAAGAGGATTTAATGATTTTCAAAATATTTTTATCTAATCTAAGGTATCCAACACTTTAAGATTTTCTTGATATAAAGATTTATTTACCACTCCTATATTTAAACAGCGTGACTGTAATAAGCGATTCTAAAAAAGGTTTGTCACTGCCTACTACCTATATTTTCAAAACGCATTTTACCTACTTATTTTCAAAATGTTATATTTGGCCAATTTTTTTTTATCAAAAAATAATATCTCCAATTATATCATGAGTGTGAGGAACAATACAAATTTTATAAATATCAAGAACAATTTAAAACTCAATCAGCAGGATTCTATTATCAATAAGGAATCAATAAACTAAGAGCACTACCAAGTGCAAAACCAAAATATTCCAAAAAAATCTTATCAACAATCTAATGATCAATATAATAAATATCAAAGGAAATATCATAAAAAAAAAAAAAAAAACTAAAGCAAAACAATAGTCAACAAACTTAAATTCAGTACTAAAAATCTAAAATAATATATTAAAAATGTCAATAACCTTATCATAAATCCAACCATTGCAAACTTAAAAATAAAATATATGAATTATTTAAAGATGATGAACAAATGAATAACAACCTAATTTTATAATTAGTTAGTGTTGGAGTACCAATACCGGGGACCTTAAAAGAATGGGCAAAGGGCGAGTACTCGACCGAGAAGCCCAAGTTCCCAGCTTGTCCACGCGGAAGGAATAAAAGGCCCGGGGCGTTTCAGTGGAAGGCGCAAAAACGCCTTTGGCAGTGCAATGATATAGTCGGCGGTAGAAAACCCTCTCATCCCGTCCGAGAACAAGCACATGGGACATATAGTGCGCGAACTCACCCAAAGGATAGTACGGCGGAAGGGGACGAGGACTCTCTCAAATGTCCAGGAAATGCCGGCTGAGGCTCCACAGTCATCAAGAACAGCAATAGCGATGCGATCACGCCGCCACAATCTCGAGCGTACATTGTCGCCCAAAGAGTGGCGATTCACCGACAAGTACTTAGTAGGTCAGTGGCAGTCGGCCGTTAGCTCACACACCTGCCTTGAAATGCTGACGGCATGGCCAGTGTGTTGAAAATGATCGACCCAGAGTCTCCTGCGGAATGCAGAGCGTGACGTGGGCCAACTTGTGCGTTTTCTATAAATACTTACACTTAGAACCCACTTAGGAAGGGGATCCCCGCTAGACCTTAAGGGCATCTCTTTAAGTATCTTTTGATCTTTGAGATCTCTCTCTCTAAAAATAATATCTCCAATTATATCATGAGTGTGAGGAACAATACAAATTTTATAAATATCAAGAACAATTTAAAACTCAATCAGCAGGATTCTATTATCAATAAGGAATCAATAAACTAAGAGCACTACCAAGTGCAAAACCAAAATATTCCAAAAATCTTATCAACAATCTAATGATCAATATAATAAATATCAAAGGAAATATCATAAAAAAAAAAAAAAAAAACTAAAGCAAAACAATAGTCAACAAACTTAAATTCAGTACTAAAAATCTAAAATAATATATTAAAAATGTCAATAACCTTATCATAAATCCAACCATTGCAAACTTAAAAATAAAATATATGAATTATTTAAAGATGATGAACAAATGAATAACAACCTAATTTTATAATTAGTTAGTGTTAGTACCAATACCGGGGACCTTAAAAAGAATGGGCAAAGGGCCGAGTACTCGACCGAAGCCCAAGTTCCCGTTTGTTGTCCACGCGGAAGGAATAAAAGGCCCGAGGACATTCCACGGTGGGCCTAAAACCTTTAGCAGTCAAGCAATATAGTCAATCTAATCTAAAACCCTCTCATCCCGTCCGAGAACAAGCACATGGGACATATAGTGCGCGAACTCACCCAAAGGATAGTACGGCGGAAGGGGCGAGGACTCTCTCTCAAATGTCCGAGAATGCCATTCGCCTCCCGGTCGTCAAAACACGCAACGCATCGTCGCGCCACCACCAAACCCGCCAACATGCATTGCCGCCGGCATGGTGACATTCGACAAAGTATGGCGGTCGGCCGCCCGTCGGCCGTTAGCTTCCCCGCACACGCAAGAATGCACGACCGCGGCATGGTCGTGTCGGCGAGGCAGGTGGACAGCCTCCTGCCCGGTACAAAGAAACACGTGGACACTTCAACCACCACATTTTCCTATAAATACTTACTTAGAACCCATAGGAAGGGATCCCCGCTAGACCTTCTGGGGCATCTCTTTAAGTATCTTTTGATCTTTGAGATCTCTCTCTCTAACTGAAAAAGGGATCAAAGAAGAAAAAGGAAGGGTTCTCTTCCCTACTTTGTATTTTATGCACAACCACCCAACGATACAAGATCTTTCAGAAACAAGTCTCGTGGCTTTTCCTCATCATTTAAGGGGAGATTTTCCACGTAAAAATCTGGTCTCAATCTCTCCATCTCTCTAAACCCGAACTTCCAAATTCTTATGTTGCTTCGGACCCCGAAAACCGGTACGCAACAGTTAGTGATTTAGAAAAACCTGAATATTAGGTTAAAGATGAAGATAATGAATTGTATGAAATTCAAAAAAATGAATCAAGTAACTCTTTTGAATCCAAACAAAAGAATTTTATGAATCCCAATATTTATGTGATTGCAAATTATAATAGTTAAACATGGTAAGAATGAAAGATGAAAAGGAATTTCTTATTAATATCATAGATAAAATAGAAAATCCAAAGATCAAAAAATAATACTATCTAAAATTAAAAAATTTACTCACTAAAAAACAAAGATATGAAAACTTAGAACCTCTTAGTCTAACAAAGGCATTTAAAAAAATAACTCTCAGTCATTATTTAAACAAGTAACTATTAAAGATTTACCACATGAGATTAAACAATTAAAAATTGAAATAAAAGACTTAATGACTCAATTGCTATAACAAAAATTTAATAAATTACAAGTAGATACATGACTCCTATTACTAGAATCCAAGATACTTACGCTATCAACAAATGAACCATCAACATCCCAACAACCATTAACTCAAGAAAATCACTACTAAATTAAAGAACAATATCTTCGATTAATTATAAAAATTAATTTTTAAAAATAGTATTGTCAAACAACACTTATTATTAATAACAAATTCTATCTAAAGCTAGTAGCTGTAATAAATACGGGAACTGGATAAAATTATATATAAGAATATTTAATAGTAACTAAATATTATCAAAAGAGAACTGAAAAATTACATACAGTAAGTGGGTCAAGATTATATATCAATTATAAACTAACAAATATTGTAATGTGTAATAAAGGTCATTGCTTCCATTTTACCTTCATCCTAGTCAAAGATCTACAATAAGATATTATATTAGAAACTCATTTCTTTACTCAAATTTATCTTTTGAAGGCATCTCCACCCAAATTTTAGACAATCAAATTCTCTTCCCTTTTATCCGCATTGTTAAAGAAAGAGAAATTTAAGAATTACAAACTACTTCTATATTCAGGCAAATAAATGCTATACCAATAAAGAAAAACAAATACAGTACTTATAAGTAGAAATAGAACTTAAAAGAATTGCACAGTACTTATAAGAAGAAATAGAACTTAAAAGAATTGAACAACAATTATAAAATCTTGATATAATAAATAAAATTAAAAATATTCAACAAATATTCTAACAAGAAATATGTGCTAATCTCCCCTAATGCTTTTTGGGATCGAAAATAATACCAAGGAAGTTTATCTTATGAACCAGATTTTCATAAATCCAACATACTAATAAATGTTAGACCTATCCAAATGAACCAAAAATTATTAAAATATTATATAAAAAAAAGAGATTTAAGACTTATTAGAAAAAATTAACAAGACCATCAAAGTCTCATTGAAGCTATTCTCGCTTTCTATATTATGAAACAAGTAGAAATTAAAAGAGAAGTATCAAGATTAGTAATAAATTATAAACCACTTAATAAAGAACTTCAATAGATTAGGTACCTAATACCCAATAAATGGGACTTAATCAATAGATTATACATTGCTAACATATTATCTAACTTTGATATAAAATTTGGATTACGGCAAATCCAAATAAATGAACAAGATAAATACAAAATAGCATTTACAGTTCCATTCGATTATTGTGAATGGAATATAATGCTATTCGAACTAAAGAATGCACCATCTAAGTTTTAAAATATTATGAATCAAATATTTAATACATATACACACTTTATAATTGTTTGCATTGATGATGTACTAGGTTTTTTTTTTTTTTTAACACTAGACTAATACTTTAAACATCTACATTAATTTGTAACTATTATAAAATAAAATGGATTAGTTATTTTTTCTTCAAAAATAAAACTATTTTAAATAAAAGTTAGATTTCTAGTATTTAATATTTATTAACATATAATTACACCTATACAAAGATTTATAAAATTTGTAAACAAGTTTTCAAAGGAAATTAAAGAAAAAATTTAATTGTAAAAATTTTTAAGATGTCTCAACTATATAGCAAACTTTATTCCTAAATTTAGGCAAATCTATAGACATTTATATCAAAGGCTCCAGAAGAATCCTTTGATATGGATAGAGGAATATATCAAAATAGTTAAGAGTCAAAAATAACAAGTTCTATTGCATCCCGAGCCCCTGGTTGTCGTGACAAGAACCTTTGGATTCTTTATCAGGGTAAGATCACGCAGCGGTCCGGTCTCTATCTCTATTAACTAGAACCCGCTTGTCAAATTATAAATAAGAGGCCGAAAGGTCGAGGTGGCTATCTCCGACGACATTTCCGATCTTTCAGTCGGACGGCATTACGCGATAAGCGGAAGAATGGCGTTTAAAAGTAAAACGAGTGGAGTACAAAGATGCGGCGATAGGAGAGTGTGAGTGGGATGTATTTTAAGGCTTGAGCTCCACCAGATCGTCGTCGGAGTGAGCAACTTAGTGGTGCGTTCGCGGAGGGGCGGCTCAGAGGTGCATCTAGCAGAGGGGCATCTTAGAGGTGCGCCCGTGAAGGGTAAACAAAGGTATGCCGTAGAGGCGAGGCAGAGTGAAAGCTTCGAAGCGGCTCGACATATTGGTGGACCTCAATGTTGTTCGGAGGCTTAACAAAATACACTGGGACGAGCCCAGAGCCTACTGGGCACATTCATTTGGATTGCGCTATTGGGCCACTGAGTACGGAATCCGCCAAGGCCGAACAGGTCAAATGAATGGGGCGGAAGATGCTGGACAACACTTCTGGGGAGCGCTGTACGGCACCCTGCTAAATGCTCTGATGCTGGGCGGCTTTTCAAGGAGCCTCATTCTATTTCCGTTTGAGGGAGAGCGCCATTTTAGGGCTCCATCTGGCTTCATCGATGGCACGGCTGGGCAACGCTCTTAGAGGCCTCTACAAGACTGGGTCTGGCAGAGAACTTCGGAAGGTCGCGGACGCCATGGATCAGGAGTTGGGAGGTTCACGCTGGTCTGATGGGTTGGCTGGGCTTCATTTCCTGGGAGCTTCGTGGAGTGCCACAGAGGGAGCTCCAGGCTCTATCAGATGAGGACATCTGGGAACTAAAACTCAAAGCTCGGCACTTTGCCTTGCCGGAGACGTGGACGGAGGAGGTAGGCGCCATTGAAGGGAGATCTCCATGCTCTGTTTGACTCGAATTCCATGGAAGGGAGTCGACCGCCATTGTTGGGGTGTTTTAAGCTCCGTTTCGATCCAAGAAGTTCTAGGCTCCATTTCAGGAGCCTTGGGCCTCTGTTTCACCAGGAATAGGATGGAGAAACTGAGCGACGGACTCAGGGCCTTACGCTCTGTTTGGCGAGGGCGCCCAGGCATCATCGTTGAAGGCTCCACATGCTGATTCGCTCTGATTTGGAAGGGAACCACTGGATGCCACCGTTGGAAGGGTCTCGTGTTCTGTTTCACCAGAAACGAGAATAGGGAAGTTGGGCGCCATTGACAAGAGGGCTTCGGGCCCTGTTTGGCTCATGAGCAACAGAAATGAGCAGGTTTCCATTTATGTGGAGCTTGGTGCTCTGTTTGGTAGACGAATGATGAACTGGAAATGGGGCGCAACTTTTGGGAAGGATTTTTCTCTGGGCTCCTCCCCCTTTTCCTCACCTGCTGCCCCTTCTTTTATTGAGGGAATAAGTGAAAATTCTCTTACCAAGCCGAGTTTAATTTTTTCGCCAAAAAAAATCTTTCTCGTCAAAATAAAATCTTTTCCACTATGATGAAGCTTCTTTGATATGTTTTGGGTTTCAGATCGGCTCGCGATACTAGACCCATCACTAGCCCCCCATGTCGAGTGATTTGAAATTTTGACCCTCGGCATGTGATGATGGGACGTTGCAGCGTAGGTCATTTCGCATGCTCCTTTCCCGAACACCGTTTGAATTCCAACTCTGCCAGGCACGCCCAATGTCATGGCAGCCTTTTTAGGGACACATGACATTTGGATGATGGGACTCCCGACTTTCGGAAGGAAGGTAGGCCACATGGAGGGACGGAGGGTTGAGAGCTCCCGCACTGACGAGAGGAGGGCTGAGGGCCTCTTGGAAGGACGGAGGGTTGAGAGCCCCACGTTGACGAAAAGAGGGTCGAGCTCCTTCTGGCAGGACAGAGGGCTAAAGGCCTCTGTGCTGATGAGAAGAAGGCTGAGCGCCTCCTTGCAAAATGGAGAACTGAGGGCCTCTGTGCCGACGAGAGGAGGGCTAAGTGCCTCCTGGTAAGACAGAGGGCTGAGAGCCTTCGTGCTAGAGAGAGAGGAGGACGGATGGCCTCCTGGCAGGACGGAGGGCTGAGGGCCCCCGTGCTGACGAGAGGAGGGCTGAGGGCCTCTTGGTAGGACGGAGGGCTGAGAGCCTCAGTGCAAGAAAGAGAGGAGAGCAGATAGCCTCCTGATTGGATGGAGGGCTGAGAGCCTCCATGCTAGAAAGAGAGGAGGGCTAAGCGCCTCTTGGAGAGAGGAGGGTCGAGGGCCTCCGTGCTGGCGAGATGAGGGCTGAGGGCCTCCGTGCTGGCGAGATGAGGGCTGAGGGTTTCCTAGAAGGATAGAGGGCCTCCTAGAAGGATAGAGGGCTGAGAGCCTCCGCACTAGAGAGAGAGGAGGACGGATGGCCTCCTTGCAGGATGGAGGGCTGATGGCCTCTGTGCTGGAAAGATGAGGGCCGAGGGCCTCTTGGAAGGACGGAGGGCTGAGGGCCCCCGTGCTGACAAGAGGAGAGCTAAGGGCCTCTTGGAAGGACGGAGGGCTAAGAGCCTCCGCGCTAGAGAGAGAGGAGGACGGATGACCTCCTAGCTAGACAGAGGGTTGAGAGCCTCTGAGCTAGAAAGAGAGGAGGACGGATGGCCTCTTGGCAGGATAGAGGGCTGTGGGCCTCCGTGCTGGCGAGAGTAGGGCCGAGTGCCACTTAGCAGGACAAAGCGCTGAGAGCCCCCGTGCTGGTGAGAGGAGGGCTGAGGGCCTCCTACAAGGATGGAGGGCTGAAAGCCTCCGCGCTAGAGAGAGAGGAGGGTAGAGCTCCTCCTGGCAGGATGAATGGCTGAGGGCCTCCGTGCTAGCGAGAGGAGGGTGGAGCGCCTCTTGGCAGGACAGAGGGCTGAGGGCCTCCGTGCTGGCGAGAGGAGGGCAGAGTGCCTCCTAGCAGGTCGGAGAGTTGAGAGCCTCTGTACTGGTGAGAGGGAGGACAGATGGCCTCCTGGCTGGACGGAAGGCTGAGAGCCTCCGTGCTGAGCGCCTCCTGGCAGGACGGAGGGCTGAGCACCCCCGTGCTGACGAGACGAGGGCTGAGGGCCTCTTAGAATTACGGAGGGTTGAGAGCCTCCGCGCTAAAGAGAAGAGGACAGATGTCCTCCTAGCTGGACGAAGGGTTGAGAGCCTCTGTGTTGGCGAGAGGAGGGTTGAGCGCCTCCTGGTAGGACGGAGGGCTGAGAGCCTCCGTGCTGGTGAGAGAGGAGGATGGATGGCCTCCTGGCTAGACGGAAGGCTAAGAGCCTTCGTGCTAGAAAGAGAGGAGGACGGATGCCCTTCTGGCAGGACGGAGGGTTGAGGGCCTCCGTGCTGACAATAGGAGGGCTGAGCGCCTCCTGACAGGACGGAAGGCTGAGCGCCCCCGTGCTGACAAGATGAGAGTTGAGGGTCTCCTAGAAGGATGGAGGGTTGAGAGCCTCCGCGCTAGAGAGAGAAGGACGGATGGCCTCCTAGCTGGACGGAGGGCTAAGAGCCTTTGTGTTGGCGAGAGAAAGGGCTGAGTGCCTCCTGGCAGGACGGAGGGCTGAGAGCCCCCGTGCTAACAAGAGGAAGGCTGAGCGCCAACTACTGAGGGGCAAAGCTACTCGCACCCCCTTTGGTTGTGTGCCAACTCTGAGGCAGTGGGTCGCCGGGTCAATTTCACCGTTGCTGAGGCACTTTTAGGGTCAGGAGCGGGCCAGCTATCTCGACCGAGCATTGTCTAAGTTCAAAGCAAGATCTCAAGAGCTCTCGAGGGCCAATGCATAGGTTGTGAGTCGGATCTCGTCACTCAAGGATGTGCTTCGGGAGAGCCAGCGATGGCCCACTGATTTACTGAACACATGCGCCTGACTAGGTAGTGAGATAGGGGCCATGCTTTGCATGAGCAGGGCTATCTCGATCTACCTCTATTGGCAAAACAGAATGGTGCTGTCGTTGCTTGAATAGTGTTGCTTGTATTATCATAGGATCCATTTCTAACTCCGCGGCACTGGAGGCCTCTCGAAGGCTGAAAGAATCGTCAAGCCTGTGAAGACCAGTGAGGCACCTTCTCTAGTGCCTGCCTAAGAGAGGGTCTCGGTGGCATATCTTTGCCTGCTCTAGTCGGGTGGCCATCCTTTCATGGTCGGGAGAGACTGACAACTCTACCGCTTCTCTACAGGAAGGATTCTCGCGCCCAAAGCTCCATGCCATTGAGCCTATAAATTCTCTCTCCTTCTACAGGAAGGGGGGATCAGATCTCTAATCGCAAATCTGAGCCTGAGTATTTAGTCAAACGCCCCTCGAGTTCTTGCTCTTGGACTTACGTCCAGCACCAATCTCCTACAGCCTCGCCCAAGCTACCAAAGTGAACCACCCGTTGTGGTACATTCCAGTAGCTAGGTCTCCCTCAAAACGCTCATCAAGTCCCCCATTCTCACATCTACATACTCCCACCGCACACTCAGCATATTTTCACGCACCTCTAAGTGTGCGTCCCTTTCCGTTCGTTACGAGAAATTACTGACTTAAGTATCAGAGTGTTTTCAGTGGAAGAAATTCCGTCGACCTCTGATCTTTTGTTTGTAGTTTATATTGTGTAGGTTCCAGATTAACAGTGACGGAGGTTAAACCCACTTGTGATCCTCTCCGAACGATGAGGAACCCAAAAGCTTCCTAATCCGTACGACAACCAAAGACCCGAGATACAGGCAGTTGGTGACCAGATCGAAGCATTCGATCCACAGGCAGGGAAGTCTTATTTCGACGGGGACGATTGCTTCAACCCTGTAGTAGAGATTGAAGGGAGTCTCTCTTGTCAGTTTTCGCAGGATTGTTCGATATGACCAGAGCACGAAAGGTATCTCATCGACCCAGGAGCCCCCCACGTCTTCCAGTTTGGTCTTCAACCCATACAGTATCATGTAGTTGGTGACTTCAGCCTGCCCGTTTGCTTGAGGGTACACCACAAACTTATGAAACAGTCTGATGCACGTACTTGCACAGTACTTGGTGAACCGCTTGCTAGTGAACTGGGTTTCATTGCCAGTCACTATGACCTTAGAAATTCGAAAACAGCAAACGATGTTTTGACAGAGGAATTCCATTGTGTTCTGATCCGTGCAAGAGGGACTGCTTCTCTTCCCTTCAGCTGGAGGCAAACTGGCTCACGAAGCAATCCGCAAGATCATCGAATGAGTGGATGGAGTTTGGCGAGAGGCTATGGAACTAAAGCAACGTGTCCCCCCTGAGGGTGATGGGAAGTACTTGCACATCACAGCCTTACTCGCTCCCTAAAGGGACAGGTGAGTACAAAAGTAGTTGAGATGGTCCATCGGATCCTTACTCCAGTCGTACTCATCCAGTGTTGGCATTTTGATCTTGCGGGGAAGCGGTTGGGTCCAGAGATCCATGGCAAAGGGCAATCTTCACAGGTCAGCGAAAGACCGCACGGGCCTCTCCTTGTGTAGTAGGTCCCAAACCACCTTCACCTTTTCCTCCATCGGAGTGTCAGACTCACTTCTCTGCCTGTTGATGACGTCATGGAGCTCCATATGACCTTGCTAGTCCCGCTGAACTTGTCGGCTGTGACGGCTTTCCGCGCGAGGCGGTTGCGTGCTGCATGAGTCCGCAGCTATCTATCTCCTTCCAATGCGGGAGTTACGGGGGTTGCGCCGCTCTAGGCTCACCTCCTGCTCGTCCCGACTTGGGTGGCTTCCAGTCGCAATCTGGGCCCTGCTATCGGAGGCCGCCTGAGTCTCAGCGTCGTTATACCGATCTGATCTGCCCCTGGGGGCTTTGGTACGATGCCTTCCCCGTCTGAAGGATGATGCTTGAGATGCTGGGGAAGCAACCCCCATTCACTGTGTGCCCGTCCGGGTGCAGATGGACTGGAGCATCAGCCTCATATTGCCAATTTCGACAGTGAGCTAGTGAACGTCAGGCTGCAGACGGATGTCAGCACGGCTACCCATTGAAGGGTCATCGCTGTGAGCGGCTGCATCTCTTGCTGGGGCGCTGGCTTGCGCCCTAGTATTGACCATCTTGGGGTAAAGGAGTGAGTGTTGGAGGGAGACGCTAGATTTTTTGTTGCGTTTTCATAGACGGCGCCAATGTTGCATTCCGAGTCCCTAGTTGTCATACGGATTAGGGAGCCTTCGAATTTCTCATCGTCTAGAGGTGATCACAAGTAGGTTCGATTTTCGTCACTATTAACCTGGAACCTGCACAACACAATTAACAAATAAGAGGTTAGAGGTTGGTGGGATTTCTCCAACCAAAAACACTTCGACGTTCAAGTCAGTAACTTTTCACAATGAACAGAAATGGGGGATGCACGCTTGGAGGTGTATGAAATTATGCTGAGTGTACAGTGAGAGTGTATGAATGCGTGAGTTAAACTTGATAAGCGGTTGGTGGGAGGTCTGGCTCCCTGTATGCATCGTGATATGTGGCTAACTTTCGTAGTCTGTGAAAGGATGTGGAGGGTGGAGGATGAGAGTTAGTCGTAAGTCTGAGAGCAGAAGCTTCCAAAAGCATATGTCTCAATGCCAGGCTCAAATTACAGATTTTGGAATCGATCATTTTTCCTGTAGAAGCAGAGGGAATATATAGGCTCCAGGGAGTGGAGCTTTTGGCGTGAGAATTCCTTTTGTACGGATTCGCTAGCCATTGACCTGCTAGTGGCGGCCGATGATATCAATTATCACCTTATGGTGGTGAGGAGACCGTCATGCATCGCTGGCCACGATTGGTTTACCTTTTGCATAAGGATTGATTGGTCAGTTGTAGGGATCGGTGCAAGTCGTGGCTAGCAGGATTGACATTTTTCTCATTGGCTCGCCTTGCTGCCTCGCACCTGCCACCCGCAGCCACATTGATGAGCTGCCGAAAGCATTGATTGGTTGTGGGCGTTAGGCCACCACGTAGGCTGTTTGGAGTTCTGTGCTGAATAGTCAATTTGGGCTTCTTCTTCCTGGATTGGGCCGTGCGAGTTCTGGACTTCACCGGTACTAAACCCAATACTATTCAAACAATTTATGTCCCGAATAAATTTAAAATATGAAAAATATTAATTCCTATTTAATTTATTCATCAAATATTAACAATATTGAATAAATCATTCAATTGATGAGATTAGAAACTCATTTTGTAAGTTATAGTCCACATTGACTAAAAATTTATGAATCATTAATATAATTATTCACATGAGACAACTCTCTTTTTATTATCAATGATGAATTATTTATTAATCACTCTTCTATCTTTATGTATTTCTTACTACAGCCGATAATTATTTTCATGTATTTATTTATTAAACACGTATCAGCAATGGTATATTCGTAAGATGTTATGTCGTCTCAAGTCTAAGAACAATTTGTAAAACTTTTATTTAAGCATTCTCATTTGGCATGTAATAAAAATTTTACATAAGAATCCTTAATTTAAATTAATTTAATAAACTTATTTTTTAATGAGAACCTATACATTCACCATAGTATCAATTACACAAGTAATCATGAATTTGATCACCCCCCTTAGTAGGCTAATATAATATGTATCCATCTAAATTAAATATTAATATCATGTCTTAATAATTATAAGATCAAAAATATTTAAAATCTAAGCTTATTTACAACCTGAATTCAAAATTATGATCTCATCTTAGTTATATAGTTAAATCACTGAAAACTAAGAATTATATTATACAATAAATAATTAAAATTAAACATGGTAAATATAAATATTTTTTTAATAATAATTAAATCAAACTATATAAAAAATAACATATTAGTATAGCCGATATAATTAACTTGTCAGGCATACTATTTGTAATATTCTAAACACGTGGAACTATTATTGCAATTTGATACTCCAAAGTTCTAGCTAACCCATGTAAAATGTTCCTAAAATATAAAGTATAATAAAAATGTTTATAAATTACAATAAATTAACTATTTATTTAAAAAATGAATTAAAATATGCCAATAAATTATTTGTATAAATATAATAGATAGGGGCTCCCTATTGAGATAAAGCCTCTTTATATCACTCATAAAGTGTTAAATTAAAAGTCTTAAAATAAAAAATAATTAATAAATATAAAATAAGATTTTTTTATTTTTTAATAATATGAACTTTTAAATATTTTATAAAAATAATAAAAAAGTATTTTTATATTATTATTATTTGTATTCTATTTATTGATTTGTATTAGATTTATTGGTTTTGTTTTTTATTTCGGTAAATGAAGATTTAATGGTTAGAAGGGGCTAAAATGACAATTCCAGACGTGCCAAGTTGGAGCACGCACTAGAACGTGTCAAATTTACGGGCGAACCTATATATACTGCACCCAAAATTTCAGATCCAGTTCTCCATTTCGCGTCGGTTAGGGTTTCCGGCAAGATGATGGTGTAGATTGGTTATTGCTACACATTTCAGCTAATTTACTTTCACAGGTCAGAAGCTTTCCCTCTTTAAGGTAATTTGGGCGTCAATCGTCGTTCAATTTCGGCGATAATATTCTCTGTTGGTTGAGAGAGTGGCAAAAAAAAGCTGTGTGAGAACAGGAAGAAAGAAAAGAGAAACAGTTCAATGTTTTGAAAAGAATCGAAAAGCTGTGTATAATCAGGTTCTTTTTATGGATGCTGAGCTACGCTGTTTGACTAATCATGTGTGTCTTTTGTACTCTGAACAGTCAAACCATAGAAATATTTTGAAAACAGAGCTATGCTATGTTTGTCATGCTGGTTGCTTGATTTTAGTACTGTGCGACAGGGATAGATAAAATTGAAAATTTTGAATTCTGGAGAATAAAGTCGAGTAGGTTTTGTTGTGATCATGCAGTGATCTACCTTACCAGTTATTGTGTTCGGACCTAAAAATCATCTGAAAGTTTAGGTATCTGAGAATTTAGCAGGAGAAATGCTAAGGACTGGTCCTTTCGTAAGTGATATATGGTGTGGAACGCCTCCTTAAATCAAGATTCGGTTACATGTACCTTGTGTTTGGCAAATAAATCCTACCTTTCACTTAACGAAGAGTGAAGGTAGAAATGTAGAAGTCCAACAGCAAAAGCCACTTTATTTTGGGCTATGTTCTGGAATATGAAAGAGCAAGGGAAAACGTTTGAGGAGGAGGGGATTTGTGAAAAATGAGGAAATAGTACTTTTATTTTGTTTTATTTTATTTTTTTTGGGGAAAATGTTCCTACTTTTACCCTCCTTAGAGTCCTACATCAGCAACAATATTCATGTCCACCATTGATGAGAGCGCACAATTGAAAGAGCAACTTTAATAATCTTCATTAAGTCCTAGTTTGCGATAAAGGATCCATCACAAGGAAGGAGGAGAACTTGTCCAATGGTTGTCTGATAAGGAATAATGACTTTGCCTGATTTAAATTGTAGGTGAGATGTAACACTCTAGTGTTTCGATTCAGCCTTATTAGACTTTTGACCCGAGATGGTCATTAATGAGGATAATTAATGAATTATTAATTACAAGTGAGTTTAGGTTATGTTGACATCCTCGGACCTCCCCCAGTAGCCACCAGGCAGAGGAAGTTCTTGATCGTCAAATTCGACTATTTTACCAAGTGGATTGAGGCGGTGTCACTGGCAAAGATTACGGAGCAAAACGCAACCGAGTTTGTCCGGCAGAATATCGTGTGCAAGTTTGGGATTCACGAGTGCATTGTGAAGGACAACGGGACCCAGTTCATCGGGAAAAAATTTACCAAATACTGCACCAACCTAAGAATCAGGTTGGTTCATACGTCAGTTGCATATCCGCAAAGCAATGAACAGGTAGAAGTCACAAACCGAACTATTTTGCGTGGACTTAAAACTAAGCTTGAGGACTCAGGGGGTTTGTGGGTACATGAATTGCCATCCGTACTCTGGTCTTACAGGACAACATCAAGGGAGCCCACGTGGGAGACTTCTTTCAGCCTCTGTTATGGAGTAGAGGCAGTCATTCCAGTGGAAGTCGGGCTTCAAAGCCTTCGAGTAGAATGTTTCTGTCCGATCGACAATAATCAGAGACTTCGAGAGAACCTTGATGCACTTGAGGAAGTTCGAGAACAAGCGAGGATAAGGACCGTGGTTTATCAGCAAAGGATAGCCCGGTATTACAATAAAAAGGTGAAGGCATGACAGTTCGAGATAGGGGACCTGGTGCTAAGAAGCATAGAGGCCACGGGCAAGAACACCGGCCAGAATAAACTCTCCCCGAATTGGGAAGGCCCGTTCCTGGTCTCGACAGTCCTTCGAAACAGGGCCTACAAATTACGCACCCAGGACTGCAGACTGGTCTCCTGGACGTGGAACGCTGCGCACCTCAAAAAATTTTATCAGTGAATGTACAAATGGCAAGGTATGGCAAGAGGCCCATCATGCGAGTGTGTTTGTCACACGATTCATTAGTAAAACAAAATCTCTTTCCCGTATTTCTTACCTTGCATATCGTTGAGCACTTCAAGTCATTTCGTTGACTCACAAGACCTAGGCGGAACCTAAGTCAAGAGGATAAGATTCCTTTAACTTACTGCTAAAATTCGGCAACGTCCGAGCGGCCCAAGAGGTTAAAATTAAAACTCGGCGACGCCCGAGCTACCCAATAGGTCGAAATTAAAACTTGGCAACGCTTGAGCGGACCAAGAGGTCGAAATTAAAACTCGGTAATGCCCGATCGGCCCAAGAGGTCAAAATTAAAACTCGGAAACGCCCGAGCAGCCCAAGAGGTCAGAAATTAAAACTCGAAAATGTCCGAGCGACCCAAGAGGTCGAAAATAAAACTCGGCAACGTCCGAGTGGCCCAAGAGGTCGAAATTAAAACTCGACAACGTCCGAGCGGCCCAAGAGGTTAAAATTAAAACATGACATGTCCGAACAACCCAAGAGATCGAACTTAAAACTCGAATATCTCCAAATGGCCCTGAAGGTCATGCCCAAAACTTGGCCATGATGCCAAGCAAAAATGTTGGACTAAGAACCCAGGGGGCTGGAAACAATGAGCGTACAGCGACCCTGAGGGTAACACTTCCAGTCCCAGACGATTAAACAATTCAAGCATTATGCCAATATGAGATTGAGGATTTCTCGCAAACATTCCGATAAATATAAAATAAAACGAATCGAGAGTTCGCGTTAAAGCCATGAGTATATTATTGAAATAACCTATATTTGTACATCAATGCATATACAAAAAAAAAAAAAGAGAGAGAGAGAGGAAAGGGTCGGGGACCAAATATTGACGGTCAACCGTCGAAAGGTCCTGGATGAGGAGAGCCCTCTTGCTGCTCCACACGCTCTGGGGATCTCGGCTGTTCAGAAGTCTCGCGGCGACTTGTTGACCCAATCACAGGAGGACTGGGAGGTCTGCTTGTCCTTGGGAGGCCGTACAAGTCTTCCTTGCAAGTGGCGCTGGCGTTCCGAGGGTCGAAGACAGCAGTGGGAAAGCGGGGACTCAGCAGCTTCGCCATTCGACAGCACAAATTGATACCGTCCCAGTATTTACTCTCCAGTACCGGAGCAATATCCATGGCCCTCACCGAAGCCCTCAACATTTCCTCCAATTTAAGGTTCCGGTCCCTCAGCAGTTTTTACTGAACACGTTGGAATTGCAAAGTATCTTCAAGGGAGGCAATCTTACCCTTGGCAGCAGTGAGCTCAGCTCCCATGACCTTATAGGCTTCCGCAAGGGCCCTAGAGGCTTCCAGTTCCGTATATACGTAGGCAACCTCAGTAATGATCGCGCCAAGGCCATTGGCCATCTCCTGCAGCTGCAAAGGCTGAAACAGGTTAGCAAGATATTGTCGTTAAGAGACAGAATCAAAAGTAGCGTGAGACCGCACCTTGTCCGCAAAGGAACCAGCTGAAGTACTCGCATTTCTGGGGATCTCAGGCCCCTCGGCCCTATCAGCCACAATCTCTCACCTAGTGTCCATTTCGTACCCGGCCTCAGGTGCGGCCGTGAAGTCGTCAAAAGCTAGGGCTCGGCCACTTCGGCTTGGTCATCAGCAAGGACCTCAACTGATCGTGAAGTCCCTGTGCCCTCACCAACCTGGGGACTCCCCCTGGGACGCGGATGAAATGATTGTAGGGCTATAAACTTGAATAGCAAGGCACGGGGGCTGGGAAGTGAGACAACGGGCTGATCGGCTGTACCATTTCCCTTGGCCTTGGCGGTCTCCGCAATCGTCATGATTGTTGTCGGAGCTTCCTCGTGCTTCCTCACCATCTCCTCCCAAATAACACCCTTGGGTGGGTTATCAAGCCAATCCGAGACCTCCCCAAAAAAAATAGAGGGGAGATCGGGTATAGGCTCTTCGATGGAGGACCTTGCAGCGGGGAGACCAGCCAGCTGCCCAACGGGATCAGGATTGTGCCTTGAGGACTTAGCAACTTCAGGCTGGGAGCCTGGCCTTCTCCTCACAAGGGGAACCCATCTAAGTCCTCGTCGTCAGATAGAGGATAATCGACTATTGATATTTGACTCTTTGAAGCTCTTACCCGACGACTTTTTCTTGGCCACTCGGATAGCCCCTCATTCCCCGAAGGTGCTTGTTTTTTTCTTGACTTCTTTTCGAAGGGCGGCGACAGGGAACAGCGGAACGTTACGGGGTCCCCAGGGGACGCAGCCACAACCAAATTACTTATTTTGGTTGAAGGGGTTGGCCCACTTGACCTTTTTTCTCCAAATTCGTCCCAAGCCTTCTCCACATTCGCGAGGCCAACCAAATGTTTCGCTATTTTGATTGAAGGTACCAAGATTGGCTAGCACCAAGTCCTTCATCTATTGAGCGATCTTTCTCTCTGTCATGGAAGGATCTCTCTCTACGTTGCCCCAAGTGTTGGGAAGTTCCCAAATCGTGTAGACCCCTAGAAAAAAGAATTTATCCTTCCACCTTTTCGTGGAATTCGAATTGCCACCACTCATGATAGTAAATTCGAGACGAGGGATGACGGCAATCCAATCTAAGTTCTGAGTGAAGTGAAATATCTTCACCATTGCGGTTTCAAGCAACTTGTCATGACAACGAGTAAAGACGCATAGCGAAACGAGGTACCTAATGGCGTTGCGGCTGCAACCTAGCAAACGATATCTTGAGCACCTCATGATAAGATAAAGCTCATCGGGATGGGAAAGCAAAGCCCACCCTTGAGGTGGACTTCGTAGACGGTGATAAAGCCGTCCGGTAGGCTACAAGCCCTCTCATAGGGCTCTGGAATCACCATGGTCATTGAAGTGAGAATTGGTATTTGGCTCGAGTGGCTTCAAGCCTGGCCAAAGTGATAGTGGAAGCGATATCCTTGACCCCAGGAGCCATGGGAATAAAAACGGAAAAAATCGAGAGGATAGTGAGAACGTATAACAGAGCCAGGGATTTGAAGAATGCCTAACGATGCACAAAATGAAAATGGAGGCAAATCAGGGAATTTAAAAACGATGGGAAAAGCAAAAGGCGTAGTCTATAATGGCCTTGCCATGTGTTGGATATGTCGATGAGATAAGTGGACCTTTGGCTTCCCAATGCGGTGTTAATCAAAGTGGCGAGCGCATTTAAGGCACCTTAATGACTAAAAATGGCGGCGCAACCCTGTGTCTCGGGCCAAAGGAAGGTATGTGGGCAGGCTCTCGATGAGGACTTTAGTCCAACGAATACCTAAGAATCTATGCTAAAGCTCGCGGACGCTGTCATGGGTCGTGAAACAAGCTTTGCAAGTCCCAAAGGTTCCTCGGACGTTATGTTTAGTAAACAAATCTCTATAAGTCCTTGGACGATCTAATCCGCAGACCCTAAACGACGGTCTACGGACACCAACAAGATTGAAGCGCGAGCACCAGCTTCTGGCAAAAATTAAAATAAAACCGCGAAGACAAAAGGACGAGCGGGCCATAAATAGAAGTTCCCCTCACATAAAAGCTGTCCGCACCCCTCAGGGATATCAAAAAAAGATAAAATCCATATGACAAGTAAGAGAAGCGAAATCGAAAACTACTACTTTTATTTATCAAAGTCCCTTTACAAGTATGCAGCCGTCAGTAGTAAAACTATAAGAAATGAGTAGAAGATATCGCACGGGGCATAAGCCCCAGTTGGACTGCTCCGGTTTCTTGGAGCACAATGGGCAAAAATCGACTCATCACCGGTAACGCAACAAGCCCAAGCCACCAGAGTAGCCCTGCGCCTCCCCTCCAGACAATACAAACGGCGGTTCAAGTGAAGTAGAGACCATGAGCGGCTCGCCGCACCGGAACCAAATCGTCTGACAATGAATCCACCATGATTAACGCTGCACCTGAAATCGCCACAGCCTGAGGGGAGACGCACGATGATGGCAGAATGGCCAAGCCATCCTTGTTAATCTCGAAGAAGGCCCATAGAAAGGGCATAAGGATAGTCTTCATCGCAAGTTTCAGGTCTCCAGCCAGCCCATCCGATTCCGTCAGGTTCACCCATTGGAGACGGAGCGCTCCAAGACCTTCGCACAATTCCCCCAAAATCAACCAAGGGATAAACTCGACCAGGAGATAAACTCCACTGATTAAGAAGTCCACTTATTTATAGGCAAATTGGTGCCTTACTCTCACTCAATCGGGTACACATCCCAAGATCCATAATTTATGGGTGAGACCCCCAATACAAGTTGGAAAGCCTGCACGGTGATATGGGAAAGGTGCGATGTCAGATTGCCTGGGGAAGGCGTAGCGTCAGAATGCCTAGGAAAGAAGTGACATCAGAAAAAGCTATGTCAGGACAAGACAAGACGCGACAAAGCTCGAGGAGTTCGACGCAATGACCGCCCTGGCACAAACCTGGCGTGCCAGGCTTCGACTACAAGTTGACCCAGGCATGGGGGCCTAGTATTGGGTTCTAGGACTGAGAACCCATTAATAAGGTCCAGGCATCACAGGGGCCCTAGAGGCCCAGGCAGTAAGGCCAGTCCAAGCAATATAACCAATTAAAAGGCCGCAGAAGCCCACGAACCAAGAATGGCCGCGGGAGGCGACATCCCAAGGATTTGATAAGCAACCCTGCTAGACTATACGACGAATGGTGGCCTGCGGACGGGATTGATCGCTGCAGATGTGACTTCACGAGAGGATAATCAGGCACGTATGTCACTCTCCTGATAGTAAGGACGGAGTAGGTAGAGTTGGTGACCGACTTCAGTATGTATCAGCGCCACGTGGACAACCAATCAAAGATGGTTCAAACACTATAAATACCCTAACTGTACATCAAATAAGGGGAAAAAAAAGAAGAAGAAAAGGGCTTATGCCATTTTGTAACTCATTTGTAACCCAGAAGGGCATAGTAAGATCGGTTCTTGAACACAAGTCCCGTGGTTTTCCCAACCTTATTCACAAGATTGGTTTCCACGTAAAAAAATCCTCTCTTCATTGTCCTTGTACTCATCATATCTTCCATCCATCCACATATTAAACACGTGTTGTTGTCGGATCCTCGTCCTAGCCAGAGCAAATGATCCGAGGACGCAGTAGGTTAATTTCCTATTGAGATCAAAATGTCTGATTTATCAGAATGACATCCTGGTAAATTTTTCGTTAACGATCAAAAATTATTTTTAGTATTTTAAAATAATAAATAGGGCTTATGGTAATAATGTGTTTACATATTTATCGGGGTGTAATTAATAAAATAAAAATTAATTAAATTAGTTTAATTAATGTTATTTATTAAAAAATAATTTTTCAAAATCCAAATTCAACCCCCAAACACTAGTGCTCATCTTTAGCCCCCATTCTCCATTTTGATCAAGGCAGCCATGAATTTTGTAAACGAAATTCATTTCCCTTTCCTTCACGTTTCTCTCCCTCTCCATTAACTCAGTCGACTGCCAGCCTCCCTTCATCAAATGTCCAACAGTGTTCTTCTATTCTTGGCCATTGCATGAAGGACAATGAGGTGTTATATTGAGAACTTAAAGGACTATGAATACTAATGGATTTTGGCTTTTTGAAAGAAGAAAGGGAAAAAGCTACTGCCATTGTTATACAGCTGTTGCTGCAAGGGTTTTGCTGAAAGTTGCCACCTTAAGTGAAATTTCACCACTTTCTCATAATTCTTGCATCCTTTTCATTTTTAGATTATCGACCAAATATTGTAAATATAGTAAGATAACTTTTTATATAAAAAGCTTGGTCGTCTTAAAGCATTTGGTACACCGTAAAAACTAAATGTTGTGCATGAAACGGTAACAGCCGGGAAAGAAGATGATAAGAAGTTCACATGGGGGAGGAATTTCTTGGTTCCAAACCATTTTCAAGTCAATCATTATAATATTATATAAATATGTTTATGCTAACAAAGTTGCTGTTTCTATATTACTATACGCGTAGTATAACCCTTTGTTGACGAAACATAATTTGACTTTTAAGGTGTCGGCAATGGAGCACCAAAGTTGCTTCAACAAACACTGATGTCTGCCATTCAAATTTTGGTCGTGATGACGAGTGATTTTTGGACCATTCATTTACACCTTGAATTGATGCATTTTTACATTCACGGTTAATACTCTTAAACTATGCATTACATAGTTTAATATTATGTTGTCGGGTCTCAATTTCAACTTATCAAAGTGGTAGATATTGAGTGACAAAGTGGCTTGCCAATCACAAAATCTGATTTTCAGATTTTGTGGGCTGTGCACCGAGTTATATTTGGGCCAATCATTTAAATGATAAATAAATGTATTCGTGACCATAGTTTTGCCAATATTACTCTTTGACATGCATACTTTAATATTATGTCACCGAAATGTGATTTCTGACACTCGAATAGGTGGAAATTGATTGATGAACTTGTAACAAGGAGCATGGAAATCTAGTTCCTGGTGGGGTATGTGGAAGTTTCTACAAGTGTATTGTGTCTCGGCAGATCACGGAAACCATAGTTGCTTGAGTTTATGTAAAATAGGGGCGACTTGTGTGTTGAAGGTTGGATATGAAATTGGTTAAATGGATGTAGGAGCATTTCATTAGTGTCAGTTTGTATTCAGCTATACCAGAATTTCGCCAGCATAGTCCAATGGTGATAAAGTATGATATGTATTTTGATAGTCTTAAAAATAAAGCTAGTACACCAGTGAGTCTAGTAAGGAATGTTAGAATTTTAAGACCCGGTTGGATACTTAGTTATTGCTAGATTTTCTTGATTATCTACTCTGTTTTCATTCTTGGCATTAACTTAGTTTACGTGTATAACTTTCTTGGCTATCTATGGTTGAGGTAGAGAAAATTATATGAAATTATCATGGTGTCAAGGAATATAAAACTTATGGTACTATGATATAGTTTATAGTTATTCATACTAATTTTCATATTTCAGAAAAATTGAAGTCATTTGGAGAGGTGCTTATTGTCTTGTGAATAATATGCGTTGAAATATTGATAAATATTGTATTGAAAGGTTCTGGGTTTAACATGTAGACAAGATTATGTTGTACCTTGTTTGAACGTGGATCTTGATTAGTCCACGAGAATATGTGCATGGCATATTTTGAGTTTACTTTGAGGGGGTAACCAGAATATTGTTCGCCCTCATCGAGTTCAATACTTGTACACTATAGGTAGTAAGATATTATAAAATTATATAGTTGGTCGCTTATTAAACTTGTAAGCATTGGTACATCATGAATCTTACCTGACCATTAGTGACAGGCGTGTAGTCATTAGTTCACAATGATATATAAGATTTGAAAAGACTGTTGTGATGTTTCATATAGCTGGAATCTTTGTTAAGATAGATTCGATGAAACTTATGATCTTATTGTTATCCGGATTTGGTGAAATCCTAGTATCATTCTCGATGTTTTAATTGTCTTTGTGGCTTTTGAGTCATAATTACAATGTGATGTTGAGTTTTCGATAGCCGTTGGTTTATCGCATGTTGTAATTTTGTATATATTTGATATTATTATCCGAAATGTTTTATTGTATTTTAATATTATTGATTATATTTACTTATTGGATATTTGACTCGCTTTTGCGTTTTCTAAACTCCAAAGTAAGGAGGTTGATTGCTCATTAGAGGAGATTATATATTCACTATGGAGATTTCAAGTAGAGACGATCTTGGAGTCTAGAAGGTTTATGATGAGAGATTGTGTGACTCTAATTTTTTTTTTTTTTTTTGGATATTGTATCAAAATTGTGTTCTCTGGAGTTATGATATTATAAATATTTATGTTTTCTATTATTTTGAGGATATTATATTTATTGTAGGTATTTTATCTATGATGTGTTTATGAGGATAATTTATGGCCTAAGTCTTTTCCTTGTAGTCGATTTGGGTTGGATCGGGTAATTTAGGTCTGGGTTGCCACATAAGACCCATAAGAACTTTTCACAGAGGTTGCATTTTGGCACTCTTAGCAGTAGCCTTGATACTTCCTGCCATCTTGAAGTGTACTGAATGGTGGGATGATAAACTATGAATTGGTGCTTAACCCACAGTTGCAAGCTAATTTTGGGAAGCTATTGTAATAGCATAGAAAACACCTAGCCATTTCGTATTAATTGTGATGACACATGCTCACATCAGTAGTTAGAAAAAAATGCAGCATGTGATTTTTTAGTCACTTGAGACAAAGGCTAGAAGTACACAATATGAGTACTTTGATGTGGAAAATTAATAAAGCCAACTATTTAGAATTTAGGGAATTGTCGAGAAGGTTCTGCACATGCTGTTGGCAGTTGGTACACATTCTGTGAGTATTAATTTTATTGCTAATGCCAACATTATACAGCTGTAGTTTGGTGCTGTTTATGTGTTCTTAGACCTAGATGTGCTTAATTTGTTTTGATAGCCCATCCACTCAATTGAGTGAGAATTGCATTTTGCACCCATGTCTTCTGTGGGGAATCAGCCTCCTTCATTTCAAATGGAAACTGCAAGCTCTCTGTTATTGGCCACAGATTGTTAAGAGAGGAAAGAATAAGAACTTTTTGACAAATCTATAGCTTCCGGTTTGGCATAACTCAATACAGAATTGTGTGTGTTAAGATAACCCAGATTTTGATCGATGAGAAGTCCAGAATAATTATTATGTCACACTTGTGTTTCCCTCATAAGTCAGTATTTAGTAGGTGTATTCGTTTCTCTTCAATATTTTTTGTTATTGGTAGCAAGCGCATGCTTCTCTTCTTTAATATCTTCAATTTGTGCAATTCTCAGCATGAGTCCATGTGAAATGTATGATTCCTTGAGTCCTTCTCAAGTTATAAAGAATCGACAACTCGACCTTGCAAGATGTGCCTGAAATGACATCAATTGACTCATCCTTCAATGAAGTCACATATGAAGATCTCCATGAACCAGCTCTCATCATTGCAGGATGCTTTGCCTCGGTAGCAATTATTCTCTCCTTCCTTTCGATTCTCCAACATCTCAGATCATACACCAATCCTGCGGTCAGTGTTCCAACTGGCTATTAATCTCAAAACTGTTGGATACTCATGCTAGTCTTCTAATTTGTTAACACCAATGGCGCCAGATAGTGATTATATCTTGTAAGTCTCAGGCCTGCTTCAAATGCTCTGATTGGCATAAAGACTGCATTCTATGCATCTAAGTCAGAATCCAAGCTAAAGGATTCTTCACTTGCATTAAAATGGGAAATGCATATGAATGGATTTTTATGGCTGCTTCCTCACTCATCTTTTCTTCTTGTGTGTGATTTAATGGTGTGATACAACAGATACAATAATTGTAATTTTTTAGGTTAATTTTACTGATTCCCCTGGTGTCCAGCCTGCACATGCAATCGAAAGGTTTGGGTCAATGGTAGTAACTATTATGGTGTAGGGGTTTTAAAAGGACACATTTGAGAATATTTCTGTCAATATTTGTAAGAGTAAGATGTTGGAGAATTTAATTTTGCTGGTTTGGTGAATCATTTTATACTTGGTTCTTACAAATTGAAATAAGCAAAGGTTGCAAAAAATAAAAAGTTCACAGTTGCCAGAGGACCCAATTCCACATGCTTTTTATATATATTTTTGTTAATTTTTGAATTTACTTCCACAAAATACACTTTGGTTGTTTGTCACACCCAACTTATAGTTTATGCATATAGTTTGCATTAATACAATGTGTATTCTCTTTCTTTTCTCCAGGAGCAGAAGTGGATTGTTTGGGTCATTTTCATGGTTCCTGTCTATGCTACTGAGTCAGTAAGGATCCACCTATATTCTGCAGTGCAGTGTTCCTCTATTGCAAATTATACATATTTGAACTAGGAGGATTAAAAGTTATTCTGTTCAGCATTTAGTTTTTGCAAGTGAGATGCTGGAAGATGAGCCGTCCTTCTGAACTAAAGTAACATCAGTGCTTCTTGGTGTCTTCTATTAGCTTCCTTGCTGTGTGGCTGCTCTTTGCCTGATTTTTCTTTTCCATACTATGGAGAGAAGCCTTTGTTGCTACATTGATGTCCATAATGCAGTTCAATTCTCTTTTAGCTAATAGAATAAGACCTATATATTTGAAATTTAAGAATTCCTTCATGAATGTAAGTCAGAGAAGAAAGAGTTTGAAGAAAGACAATTGATTAATATATAGAACCATAAGAACAATAAAGTTTGAAGTCTCATTAAATGAGGATGGCTATATGTATTGTTTTGTGTTTCCATTCCATTTAGTACAATACCCAACAATCTTCCAAAAGTAGAAGCAATTTCGTATCTTTTTTTATCACCACACTCTAAGTTTTTCTAGAGCTGCATTTCACTTTCCTTTTACCATCAACCTCTATTGAATCACCATTTCTCACTAATGCTTCATTTGGCATACATTTTAGGCATCTAATCATCTTAATCAACCCTCCCCTCTTTTTGCCTGTAAGTATAACTTTTATATGATTACAGATATATTGATTCTAAATCTTGTGTTTTAGTTAACTCTATCCATCCATCTTATATTTAGTTGTCCAATATTGTGATCCATAAACATACCAATAATAGCTGTTTCAATTTTAGATATATTTTCCGATTACAAAGATCTGCTATGCAAATCTGCATATATAACCAGCCTGGAGAAACATGATCATTGTAATATATTTTGATAGTGGTGCATGTATATCTGCAAGTCATCTAACAGTACCCTGTCAACTGTCATTGCCAGATTATATCTTTGACAAGTCCAAAAACTTCCCTTGCTTGTGATATCCTAAGAAATTGCTATGAAGCATTTGCCTTGTATGCTTTTGGAAGCTACCTAGTTGCTTGCCTTGGTAAGTTCGGAAGCTTCATTCTGCATTTTTAGCGCCTTAATCCAGTAGTGTACCTTGATATAAGTGGGCTAGCTGTTATGTTTTCTCTATTCATTTAGAAGATTACATCCTAGCTATGATCCAACTAGGATGACTAGCTGCTTGCCTTGCACATAGAAAGAAATTGAACAAAATACATTCTGTTGCAGGTGGTGAACAGAGGGTCATACAACTGTTGGAGGATGAGTCAAGGAAAGTGCTGAGCAAGCCACTACTCGAAGGGACAGATGGGGAACCAGTTTCACAACCGAAGTCCTTAAAGAACTTATTTCTACGGCCATGTGTTCTTGGAAAAGATCTGCTCACTGTAATAAAATTTGGTCTAGTACAATATGTAAGTGGAAACATATTTTTGTCGCTAGATCTTATTTCAACGTCTGTCAAGCTAATGCAGCTGTGGTTCAATAATCAGATGATTCTGAAGACTGTCTGTGCTTTCCTGGCCTTCTTACTGGAGCTCTTTGGTGTATATGGTGATGGGGAGTTCAAGTGGTACTATGGGTATGTTGTATCTGAAACATAGCTAACTTCATAGCTGATATTGCTCTAAAATAATAATAATAAAACCTTAAATATCCCTAAGCAGGGTTGACCATATGAATCAACTTTCACGTTTCTATTCAATGGAGTGTAATGCCCTCCTTCAGTATAGCTAATATTTCTCTGACCCAATAAAAGTAAACTTTTCTTATCTCATGCAAACTTGATAATTTATGTAAAGCAGTTGATATGTGTATCATGCTTCTGAATAAATAATAAAATTGAAATCTTCTTGTGTGAATTGGAATTAACCAAATGCTGCTATAGCTGTACAGAATCCTTGTGATGTCAATTTTGTCCATTTTGTTCTTCCTGATAGATTATTGACCTTTGCATTTTCAGGTACCCTTACATCACAATCGAATTGAACTTCAGTCAAATGTGGGCATTGTATTGTCTGGTTCAGTTTTATAATGTGACTCATGAGAGACTGAGATCCATAAAACCACTTGCAAAGTTCATCAGCTTTAAGGCTATCGTGTTTGCTACATGGTGGCAAGGTGTAGGGATCACACTTTTGTGTGAACTTGGAGTTCTGCCAAAGGAGGGAAAGATACAGATTGGATTGCAGAATTTCTTGATCTGTATAGAAGTCAGTTTTGTAGATGTGACAGTCAATAAATATAAAAAACCGTTTTGTATTTGACACTAACAAAAGAAATTTCTTGTTGTAATTGGGCAGATGGCCACTGCTGCTATAGCTCATGTTTTTGTGTTCTCAGCAAAACCATACCAGTCAGCACCAATTTCAGGGTATGTGAAAATCACCACTCAAACTGGAAAAACATCAGCGAAAATAGAGGAAGGTGAAGAGAAGAAACCAGCTGCTATGGTAGAGAGAATAGAAACCGAGGTCAAATCTCCCCGAACAAGCATCACACAAAGTGTTCAGGACATTGTTCTTGAAGGCGGTCAGCAAGTAAGCTAATTATGCATTCCATTTGTATTTGAATCTGCCATGTTAGACACTTGTCGTTGGCAGGGGGACTGCTCCCTTTGGAGCTATTGTGTAGAGCTTATCTACATTATTTGGACACTATCTAAATCCAAAAACCTAAGCCATTGAGTTACAAACCAACACACATTTATAAGCCGTTAAAATTTTTTCTATTTCTTGCATATGGGACATTGATAACTCTTTTTTTGGTAAGTAAACCTTGATAACTCAACTCACATATTTTGCCAACAATTTTTTTTGTCACATGTGAGTTTATCCACATGAAGCAATCTCCTTCAAACGTGAATCTCACGACACTGTCCAATGGGCTATCACGCTTCTGTAGCAACCATCCATGGCTTCATTAGTGCTTACAATGGAGGAGACGAACCTCATGTAGTAGCATCACCATCCATGGGATAATTGTCCATGGGCATACCAAGCTTCTGGAAGGGCCAAGTTTTGAAGACCCTGGCAATCGTGTGAAGAACCAATGTCTTTCTACCTCAGAAAGAACCTTGGTTTTGCCAAACTCCCGTTCAAGTCGAGCTCTTGGACATGCAGAACTGCTCCTTATTCCTAAACTCCAGACAAATGATATTCCCAACCACCCATATCTAATACCGTTTTTGTGACCAAGAGGACTGTTTCAAGCCGTCAATCCCCTGGATGTGCAGAAGTTCTCACTATTCATGAACTCATGACTTTAGCTAATTTTAGATTTCGGGAACTGCCTTTCTCAATCATCCATGTGCCTTCTAGTGCTTACTCAATTACTGAACCACTTGTCTCTAATACAGCTGTTAGGACTGTTGGGGCTGTTTGTGTTGGATCACTCTAGTGTAGGAAAATGCCGGAGTAGAAATGCTGGCTGGTTGTACCAAAATGCCCGGTTGGCGCAAAATGGCCAGTTGTGCCAAAATGCCCGGTTGGCGCAAAATGGCCGGTTGCAATCAATTTCCGAAATGCAAGGCAAAAATGGAATTTCGGAATGCAAGGGCGGAATGAAAAGCCAGAGTAGAAAATGTCGGTTTGCATTTTCAGATTGGAATGAACAGTAGGTAGTGTCTGACCTCGAATCTTGAAAAGGCTGCCATGAAAAGCGTGTCCTATTCTTCAACAGTAGGAAGCTTGATGTATGCTATAGTGTGCATGAGGCCAAATATTGCACACGCAGTCGGCATTTTTAGAAGGTTTCTCTCAAATCCCGGTAAGGAGTATTGGTTTGCTGTAAAGTGAATTTTGAGATATCTCCGAGGATTTCGAAAATGTGTTTGTGTTTTGGAAATGACAAGCTCTAATTGATGGGAGCACAGACGGATAAGGCCGGAGAGATTGACTTGAAAGTCTACTGGGATATTTGATCAAGTTTGCTAAAGGAGTAGTATCCTGATAAAGTCAAGTTCGAAAAATTGTTTATTTTTCCACCACAAGGCAGAATTTATCGCAATACAAAAAGCAAGTAAGGAGATGTTATGGATGAAAAAGCTTATCCAAGAATCGGGCCTCAAGTAGGAGAAGTATGTTGTGTTTTGTGTCGGTTAAAGTGCCATACATACGTATGGTAACTTCTCATTCAATTCAAAATCGAAATATATTAATATTTGATATCATTAGGTGAGAATATTATTGATGAAGGACTGCTATTGGAAAAAGTCTCTGACTAAAGAAAATGGGTCAAATATGTTGACCAAAGTATTTGCCCTAAGGGACAGTTTGAAGCTTGCTGTAAAATAGTTGGTTTGATTGATTTGGTTCTCATACAGTCATGAGAAGTTTGTCGGGATTGCTCTAGTGTGGGAAAATGTCGGAGGGAAAATGCCGGGGAGGACAAATTTTGTGTGTTATTTGCTCTCTCTCACATCTTCTATCGTGTGTGTGGACGAATATTGTGATCGGCCAGTCAGAAGGTCTGGATGAGAGAGCCCTCTCTTCTTCCCTTTCTGCACACTCACAGGGATCGAGTTGTTCGAAGTCTCGTGGCGACTTAGTATTGACAGGGAGGCCCAGGAAGTGCTCGTCCCTAGGCCGTACTAGTCTTCTGATGGCGGCGGCATTAGAAGTCGAAGGCAATGACGGGAACTGTGATTTCCCATTTCAACTTATGGTAATCACAATCAGTGTTACTCTCGATGCGAGGCGATATCCCTGACCTAAGCCCTCGGCTTGTTCCTCGATTTAAAGGTTCCGGTCCCTCGGAGTTTTTCTTGAACACGTTGAATTGCAAAGTATCTTGAGGAAGCGATCTTACCCTTGGCAGCGGTAGGCTCGGCTCAGCGGCCTTATAGGCTTAGCGAGACACAGGAGCTTCCGGGTTCCATATACGTAGGCGGCCTCGTGTGTGATCGCGGAGCCATTGGCCATCCTATGACTGCGAAAGTGGCTCAGGTTAGCAAGATATTGTCGTTAGAGGCAGAATCAAAGTAGCGTGGGGACAGCGCCTTGTCACTTAAAAGGAACCAGCTGAAGTACTCGCGATTCACGGGGATCTCGGGCCCTCGGCCCTATCAGCCACAATCTCTCACGTAGTGTCATTTCGTACCCGGCCTCGGAGTGCGGTAGTGAAGTCGTCCAAGCTGGGGGCTCGGCCGCCCGGCTTGGTCGTAATGAGGACCTCGTTGATCGTGAAGTCTCTACTGCGCCCTCACCCGGCAGGACCCTCTGGGGCGTGGGCCGAAATAATTGCTAGGGCTATAAACTTGAATAGCGAGCACGGGAGGCGGGAAGTTGAGACATAGGGCTGATCGGCTGTACCATTTTCCCTCAAACCTCAGCGAGTCGCAATCATCATAAGCTGACCCAATGACTTCCTGTGCTCCCTCCATCTCCCTCCCGAATAATACCCTCGGGTGGGTTATCAAGCAGTCAAGAGACCTCCCAAAAAAATAGAGGGAGTCGGAGTATGGAAGCTCTTGATGGAGGACCTTGCGGCGGGAGACAGCCGGCTGCCGACGGGATCGGGATTGTGCCTTGAGGACTTAGCAACTTGAGGGGTGGGAGCCTGGCCTTCTCTTATGAGGGGACCCCCATGCAGAAGTCCTCGTCGTCGAGATGGAGGTTATTCGACTATTGATATTTGACTCTTAGAAACTCTTACCCGACAACTTTTTCTTGGCTGCTCGGATAGCCCCTCATTCCCTGGAGGTGCTTGTTTTTTTCTTGACTTCTTTTCGAAGGGCGGCAGCAGCGGCCAGGCCGGTAGGGGCGCGAGACCTGCATTCTGCAGGTCCCCGCCCGACCTTCTCCAATTAAGCGACCACGGCCCAAGATGTTACGCTATTTTGATTGAAGGTACGAATTGGCTAGCACGAAGTCCTTAAATACATTGACGATCTTTCTCTCTGTCATGGAAGGATCTCTCTCTACGTTGCCCCAGTGTTGGGAAGTTCCCCGAATCTGTAGACCCCAGAAAAAGAATTTATCCTTCCGGGCACGGTAGGTCAGTGCCGCCCACTCGCTGATAGTAAATTCGGGCCCGAGGGATGGCAGCGATCAATCTGAGATTCGAGAGAAAGCGAAATATCGTCTTAGCGGTGCGGTTTGGCAAGCTTGTCATGGCAGCCCAGTAAAGGCGCATAGCGAAGCACGAGGTACCTAATGGCGTTGAGGTGCCGAAGCCTAGCGAAGCGATATCTTGAGCACCCTAAGCTGATAAGATAAAGCTCGTTCGGGATGGGAAAAGCAAAAGCCGCCCCTTGAGGTGGGGCTTCGTAGACGGTGATAAAGCGAGTAGGTAGATGCTGAAGCCCTCTCGCGAAGACCTTTGGAATCACCATGGTCATTGGTAGGAATCGGTATTTGGCTCAGTGGCTTGGCTTTGGCGAAGTGATAGTGGGCGATATCCCTTGACCAGGGAGCCGTGGGAATAAAGCGAGGAAAACAATTAGAGGATAGTGAGAACGTATATGAGCCGAGGGATTTGAAGAGTACTAGCGATGCATGAAATGAAAATGGAGGCAAATCGAAATTTAAGCGATGGGAAAAGCAAGGCGTGATCTGTAATGGCCTTCAGCGTCTTGGCTGACGTATGTGGGTAGATAAGTGGACCGCTGGCTTCTGATCGGTGTCGATCAAAGCGTGCGCATTTAAGGCACCTTAATGACTAAAAATGGCGGCGCAACCTGTGTCTCGGGCAGGAGTGCGGGCAGGCTCGTGGAGACTTCGGAGTCAGCGAATACCTAAGAAATCTATACTGCAGCTCGCGGAGCCACATCGCGAATTCGATACGGAAACAAGCTTGAAGTCCCAAGTTCCTCGGACGTTATATTGATGCAAAATCTCACATAAGTCCTTGGGCCCGATACGATCATGATTACTGGCGATAGTGCGGGGACACCCAGCCAGATGAATGAGCACCGGCTTACATGAAAATTAAAACAAAATCGCGAGAAATGAGGATGGCGGTGCATTAAATAGAAGTTCCCCTCCATAAAAGCTATGGTGCCCCTCGGGGATATCGGGGAAAAAATAAAATCCATACGGCTTGAGTAAGAAAGCGAAAGTGAAAACTCACTACTTTTGACCGTCCAGTTCCTTTTACAAGTATGCAGCAATCGATGCATGAAAATCACAAAATGAGTAGAAGATATAGCCTTTGGCGCAAAGCCTGTTGGGCACTCACAGGTTTCTTGGAGGCATGATGGGCGGAAGCTCGGCTCATCACGGTAACCTGGCAAGCCCAAACCCTGGCCGGCCACTGCGCCTCCCCTCCAGGGCCAGTGCAACCGGTTAGTGAAGTAGAGACCGTAAAGTGGCTACCGCCATGCCAGGAACGAGGCATCCGACAACGAATCCACCATGATTAATGTGTGCACGAAATCGCCACGGCGTAAGGGGAGGCATGAAAATGGCGAAATGGCAACCGTCCTTATTAATCTCGAAGAAGGCCCATAGAAAGGGCGCCAGGGCGGTCTTAAGCCCTTGAAGTTTGAGTCCTAAAACCCAAGCCCGTGGGTCTGTATCGGAGTTCACACAGGTGCCCAGTTGGAGAGACCGGAGAGCGCTCGAGGCCTTGTGGCAATTCCCCCAAAAATCGACCCGAGGATAAACTCGACGGGAGATAAACTCCCTTTGATTAGAAGTCCACTTATTTATAGGTAAAGCTGGTGCCTTACTCTCACTCCCGATCGGAGTCGCATCCCCGAGTTTCGTAATTTATGGGTGAGACCCTGACTCTGGTAGGCTTGCACGGTGATATGGGAAGGTCACGATCTTCGGATTACTGGGAAGGCCTTGTCCAGAATACCTAGGAAAGCGACGCCAGGAAAAGCCCACTTGTCCGGAGCGAGCGAGGCGGCCGAAGCGCACTGGCCGATTCGGCCTGGTGGCCGCCGGCACCGACACAGCATGCGGTATTTCGTCGGCCAGTGTGGGGAGCTGTGTAGGTTCTAGGAGCGAGAACCCATTAATAAGGTCGAGCATCGGGGAGCTGAGACGGCGGTAAGGCCCGGTCAAGCAACCAGCGATTAAAAGGCCACGAAGCCCACGGACCCGGGGAGATGGCAGCGGGGAGAGTGACATCGAAGTTGTCATGACTTGTCAGGCTTATCAAAGCGAATGGTGGCACAGGGCTGGCGGGGATCGTCCCGTACCAAATGTGACTTCACGAGAGGATAATGGAGCACGTATGTCACTCTCGATAGCGGGGTGAGAGTAGGTAGAGTTGTTGGCCAGGCTTCGGTATGCTCGGTAGCCAGTGTGGGCCCGACAATCGAAGATGGTTGGCTTAGCTATAAAATACCTAGCTTGTACATCGAATAAGGAGAAAAAAAAGAAGAAGAAAAAAAAGGGCTTATGCCATTTTGTAACTCATTTGAAAAACCCGAGGGAGAGGGCATGGCTAGATCGGTTCTTGAACACGAGAGTCCGTGGTTTTCCCGACCTTATTCACAAGATTGGTTTCCACGTAAAAAAATCCTCTATTTGTTGTCCCTTGTACTGTCATTATCTCCCATCCATCCACACATTAAACACGTGTTCTTTGTCGGATGCTCGTCTAGCGAGCAAATGATCGCGATGTGTGACGAGTTAATTCGTATTGAGATAAACATGTCGATTTATCGAGAATGATATCTGGTAAATTTTTGAATTAACGATCAAAAATTATTTTCGGTATTTTAAAATAATAAATAGGACTTATGGTAATATTATGTGTTTACATATTTATCGGGTGTAATTAATAAAATAAAAATTAATTGAATTAGTTTAATTAATGTTATTTTATTGAATAATTTTTTTAAAATCCAAATTCAACCCCCAAACACTAGTGCTCAGCTTTAGCCCCCATTCTCCATTTTGATCATGGCAGCCATGAATTTTGTAAGCAATTCATTTCCCTTCTCCTTCACGTTTCTCTCCTCTCCGTTAACTGAGTCATTGCCAGCCTCCTTCATAAAATGTCCAACAGTGTTCTTCTATTCTTGGCCATTGCATGAAGGACAATGAAGTGTTATATTGAGAACTTAAAAAGGACTATGAATACTAATGGACTTTGCTTTTGAAGAAAGAAGAAAGGGAAAAAAGCCTACTGCCATTGTTATACAGCTGTTGCTGCAAAGGGTTTGCTGAAAGTTGCCACCTTAAGTGAAATTTCACCACTTTCTCATAATTCTTGCATCCTTTTCATTTTTAGATTATCGACCAAATATTGTAAGTATAGTAAGATAACTTTTTATATAAAAGCAGTCGTCTTAAAGCATTTGGTACACATAAAAACTAAATGTTGTGCATCACTTGGTAACAGCCGGAAAGAAGATGATAAAGTTCACTTGAAGGTGTTCTCTGGTTAAAACATTTTCAGTCTGAAAATAATTTATATTATTGCATATAAATATGTTTATGCTAACAAAGTTCTTTTGTTTCTATATTACTATATATGACCCTTTGTTGTGAAACATAATTTGACTTTTTAAAGGTGTCGTGATAGAGCACGAAGTTGCTTCAACAAACACTGATGTCTGCCATTCAGAATTTTGAGGTCGTGATGACGAGTGATTTTGGACCATTCATTTACACCTTAAATTGATGCATTTTTACATTCCACAGTTAATACTCTTAAACTATGCATTACATAGTTTAATATTATGTTAATCGGGTCTCGATTTCAACTTATCGAAGTGGTAGATATTGAGTGGCCAAGTGGCTCGCCAATCAAATCTGATTTTCAGATTTTTGTGACTGCTCTGAAGTTATATTTGGGCGATCATTTTAAATGATAAATAAATGTATTCGTGACCATAGTTTGCCAATATTACTCTTTGACATGCATCTTATAATATTATGTCAAGAAAATGTGATTTCGACCTCGAATACGTGAAATTGATTGATGAACTTGTAGCAAAGGAGCATGGGAAATCAGTTCCTGGTAGGGTATGTGGAAGTTTCTACAAGTGTATTGTGTCTCGGCGAGATCACGGAAACCATAGTTGCTTAGGTTTATGTAAAATAGGGGCGACTTGTGTGTTGAAGGTCGGATATAAAATTGGTTAAATGGATGTAGGAGCATTTCATTGAGTATCGATTTGTATTCAGCTATATACCAGAATTTCGCGGCATAGTCGATGGTGATAAAGTATGATATGTATTTTGATAGTCTTAAAAATAAAGCTAGTACACGGTGAGTCTAGTAAGGAATGTTCGAATTTTAAGACCCGAGTTGGATACTTAGTTATTGCTAGATTTTTCTTGATTATCTACTCTTGTTTTCATTCTTAGCATTAACTTAGTTTATGTGTATAGCTTTCTTGGCTATCTATGGTTGGCGATAGAAAATTATATGAAATTATCGCGTCGAGGAATATAAAACTATGGTACTATGATATAGTTTATAGTTATTCATACTAATTTTTATATCCTCGAGAAAAATTGAAGTCATTTGGAGAGGTGCTTATTGTCTTGTGAATATTATGCGTTGAAATATTGATAAATATTGTATTGAAAGGTTAAGGTTTGGCGTATAGGCAAAGAGATTATGTTGTACCTTGTTTGAGCGTGGATCTCGATTAGTCCACGAGAATATGTGCATGGCGTATTTTGAGTTTACTTTGACGGGGTAGCAGCCAGTATTGTTCGCCCTCATCGAGTTCAATACTTGTATACTATAGGTGGTAAGATATCATAAAATCATATAGTTGGTCACTTATTAAATTTGTAAGCATTGGTACATCGTGAATCTTACCTGACCATTAGTGACAGGCGTGTAGTCATTAGTTCACAGTGATATATAAGATTTGAGGAGACTGTTGTGATGTTTCATATAGCTGGAATCTTTGTTAAGATAGATTCGATGAACTTATAATCTTGTTGTTTTCCGGTTTTGGTGAAATCCTAGTATCATTCTCGATGTTTTTAAAGGTGTGCTTGTGCTTTTGAGTCATCATTCACGATGTGATGTTGAGTTTTCGATAGCCCGTTAGTTGCTCGCGTGTTGTAATTTTGTATATATTTGATATTATTATCGAAATGCTTTATTGCTTTTAATATTATTGATTATATTTACTTATTGGATATTTGACTCGCACTCGTTTCTAGACTCCAAAGTAGGAGGTTGATTGCTCATTAGGAGATTATATAATTCACTATAAATTTCAGAGTAGAAATAATTTGGAGTCTAGAGGACTATGATGAGAGATTGTGTGCCTGTTTTTTTTTTTTTTTTTTTGGATATTGTATAATTGTGTTCTCACAGCGTTATGATATTATAAATATTTATGTTTTATTATTTTGAGGATATTATATTTATTGTAGGTATTTTATCTATGATGTATTTATGAGGATAATTTATGGCCTAAGTCTTTTCCTTGTAGTGATTTGGGTTGAATTTCAGGGTAATTTAGATGCAGGTTGCCACATAAGACCCGTAAGAACTTTTCACAGAGGTTGCATTTGACACTCTTAGCAATGTATGATACTTCTGCCATCTTGAAGTGTAATGAATGGTGGGATGATAAACTATAAATTGGTGTAACCCACAGTTGCAAGCTAATTTTGGGAAGCTATTGTAATAGCATAATAAACACTGAGCCATGTCGTATTAATTGTGATGACACATGCTCCACATCAATCAGATTAGAGAAAAATGCAGCATGTGATTTTTAGTCACTTGAGACAAAGGCTAGAAGTACACAATATAAGAGTACTTTGATGTGGAAAATTAATAAAGCCAACTATTTAGAATTTAGGGAATTGTCGAGAAGGTTCTGCACATGCTGTTGGCAGTTCTGGTACACACATTCTGGTATTAATTTTATTGCCTAATGCCAACATTATACAGCTGTAGTTTGAATTGCTGTTTGTGTTCTTAGACCTAGATGAGCTTAATTTGTTTTGATAGCCCATCCTCAATTGAGTGGTGCGTTTACCTCTTCTGTAGAGAATCAGCCTCCTTCATTTCTAACCGTGGAAACTGCATACTTTCTGTTATTGTACAGATTGTTAAGAGAGGAAAGAATAAAGACTTTTTGACAAATCCTATAGCTTCGGTTTGGCATAACTCAACCTGGGAATTGTGTGTGTTAAGATAACCCAGATTTTGATCGATGAAGTCCAGAATAATTATTGTATGACACTTGTGTTTCCCTCATAAGTCAATATTTAGTGGGTGTATTCTTTTCTCTTCAATATTTTGTTATTGGTAGCAAGCGCATGCTTCTCGCTACTTTAATATCTTCAATTTGCTTCAATTCTCGGCCTTGAGTCCATGTGAAATGTATGATTCCTTGAGTCCTTCTCCAAGTTATAAAATCGACAATACGACCTTGCAAGATGTGCCTGAAATAACATGAATTGACTCATCCTTCAATGAAGTCACATATGAATCTCCATAGACAGCTCTCATCATTGCAGGATGCTTTGCCTCGGTAGCAATTATTCTCTCCTTCCTTCGATTCTCAACATCTCAGATCCTTACACCAATCCTGCGGTCAGTGTTCCAACTTGGCTATTAATCTCAAAACTGTTGGATACTTATGCTGAATCTTCTAATTTGAAATTTAACACCAATGGCGCCAGATAGTGATTGCATATCTTATAACTCTCAGGCCTGCTTCAAATGCTCTGATTGGCATAAAGACTGCATTCTATGCATCTAAGTCAGAGTCAAGCTAAAAGGATTCTTCACTTGCATTGAAATGAAATGCATATGAATGGATTTTATGGCTGCTTCTCACTCATCTTTTCTTCTCGTGTGTGATTTAATGGTGTGATACAACAGATACAATAATTGTAATTTTTAGGTTAGTTTTACTGATTCCCCTGGTGTCAGCCTGCACATGCAATCGAAAGGTTTGGGTCAATGGTAGTAACTATTATGGTGTAGGGGTTTTAAAGGACACATTTGAGAATATTTCTATCAATATTTGTAAGAGTAAGATGTTGGAGAATTTAATTTTGCTGGTTTGAGTGAATCATTTATACTTCGTTCTTACAAATTGAAATAAGCAAAAGGTTACAAAAATAAAAGTTCACAGTTGCCAGAGGACCCAATTCCACATGCTTTTTGCCATATATTTTTGTTAATTTTTAGTTTGCCCTGAAATACACTTTGGTTGTTGTCACACCCAACTTATAGTTTATGCATATAGTTAGCATTAATACAATGTGTATTCTCTTTCTTTTCTCCAGGAGCAGAAGTGGATTGTTTGGGTCATTTTCTGGTTCCTGTATCTATGCTACTGAGTCAGTAAGGATCCACCTATATTCTGCAGTGCAGTGTTCCTCCTATTGCAATTATCACATATTTGAACTGGGAGGATTACAAAGAGGATTATTCTGTTCAGCATTTAGTTTTTGCAAGTGAGATGCTGGAAGATGGGCCAAATCCTTCTGAACTAAAGTAACATCAGTGCTTCTTGGTGTCTTCTATTAGCTTCCTTGCTGTGTGGCTGCTCTTTGCCTGATTTTTTCTTTTCAACACTATGGAAGAAGCCTTTGTTGCTACATTGATGTCCATAATGCAGTTCAATTCTCTTTTAGCTAATAGAATAAGACCTATATATTTGAAATTTAAGGAATTCCTTCATGAATGTGAGTCAGAAGAAAGAGTTTGAAGAAAGACAATTGATTAATATGTGGGAACCATAAGAACAATAAAGTTTTGATCTCATTAAATGAGGACAGCTATATGTATTGTTTTTGTCTTTCCATTCCATTTAGTACAATACCCAACAATCTTCCAAGAATGAAGAAGCAATTTCGTATCGTTTTTTATCACCACACTGTAAGTTTTCTAGAGCTGCATTTCACTCTGCCTACCATCAACCTCTATTGAATCACCATTTCTCACTAATGCTTCGATTTGGCATACATTTTAGGCATCTAATCATCTTAGTATCCCTCCCCTCTTTTTGCCTTATGTATAACTTTTATATGATTACAGATATATTGATTCTAAATCTTGTGTTTTAGTTAACTCTAATATCCATCCATCTTATATTTAGTTGTCAATATTGTGATCCATAAAACATACCAATTCTAATAGCTGTTTCAATTTTAGATATATTTTCCGATTACAAAGATCTGCTATGCAAATCTGCATATATAACCAGCCTGGAGAAACATGATCATTGTAATAAATTTTGATAGTGGTGCATGTATATCTGCAAGTCATCTAACAGTACCCTGTCAACTGTCATTGCCAGATTATATCTTTGACAAATCCAAAAACTTCCCTAGCTTGTGATATCCTAAGAAATTGCTATGAAGCATTTGCCTTGTATGCTTTTGGAAGCTACCTGGTTGCTTGCCTTGGTAAGTTCGGAAGCTTCATTCCACATTTTTTGCGCCTTAATCCAGTAGTGTACCTTGATATAAGTGGGCTAGCTATTTATGTTTTCTCTATTCATTTAGAAGATTACATCCTAGCTATGATCAACTAGGATGACTAGCTGCTTACCCCTTGCACGAAAGAAATTGAACAAAATACATTCTGTTGCAGGTGGTGAACAGAGGGTCATACAACTGTTGGAGGAGATGAGTCAAGGAAAGTGCTGAGCAAGCCACTACTCAGAGAAGGGACAGATGGGGAACCAGTTTCACAACCGAAGTCCTTAAAGAACTTATTTCTCAGCCATGTGTTCTTGGAAAAGATCTGCTCACTGTAATAAAATTTGAGTCTGTAGTACAATATGTAAGTGGAAACATATTTTTTGTCGCTAGATCTTATTTCAACGTCTGTCAAGCTAATGCAGCTGTGGTTCAATAATCAGATGATTCTGAAGAGACTGTCTGCTTTCCTGGCCTTCTTACTGGAGCTCTTTTTGGTGTATATGGTGATGGGGAGTTCAAGTGGTACTATGGGTATGTTGTATCACAAAACATAGCTAACTTCATAATGATATTGCTCTAAAATAATAATAATAAAACCTTAAATATCCTAAGCAGGGTTGACCATATGAATCAACTTTCACGTTTCTATTCAATGGAGTGTAATGCCCTCCTTCAGTAGCTAATATTTCTCTGACCCAATAAAAGTAAACTTTTCTTATCTCATGCAAACTTGATAATTTATGTAAAGCAGTTGATAGTGTGTATGCTTCTGAATAAATAATAAAATTGAAATCTTCTTGTGTGAATTGAATTAGTAAATGCTGCTATAGCTGTACAGGAATCCTTGTGATGTCAATTTTGTCATTTTGTTCTTCCTGATAGATTATTGACCCTTGCATTTTCAGGTACCCTTACATCACAATCGAATTGAACTTCAGTCAAATGTGGGCATTGTATTGTCTGGTTCCAGTTTTATGCATGTGACTCATGAGAACTGAGATCCATAAAACCACTTGCAAAGTTCATCAGCTTTAAGGCTATCGTATTTGCTACATGGTGGCAAGGTGTAGGAATCACACTTTGTGTGAACTTGGAGTTCTGCCAAAGGAGGAAGGTACAGATTGGATTGCAGAATTTCTTGATCTGTATAGAAGTCAGTTTTGTAGACGTGACAGTCAATAAATATAAAAAACCGTTTTGTATTTGACACTAACAAAAGAAGTAACGTAGTGTAATTGGGCAGATATGGCCACACTTTGCTATAGCTCATGTTTTTGTGTTCTCAGCAAAACCATACCAGTCAGCACCAATTTCAGGGTATGTGAAAATCACCACTCAAACTGGAAAGCATCCAGCGAAAATAGAGGAAGGTGAAGAGAAGAAACCAGCTGGTAGAGAGAATAGAAACCGAGGTCAAATCTCCCGAACAAGCATCACACAAAGTGTTCAGGACATTGTTCTTGAAGGCGGTCAGCAAGTAAGCTAATTATGCATTCCATTTGTATTTGAATCTGCCATGTGGAACACTTGTCGTTGGCAGGGGACTGCTCCTTTGGAGCTATTGTGTGAAACTTATCTACATTATCTGGACACTATCTAAATCCAAAAACCTAAGCCATTGGGTTACAAACCAACACACATTTATAAGCCGTTAAAAATTTTTTCTATTTCTTGCATGTGGGACCTTGATAGCTACTTTTTTTTGGTAAGTAAACCTTGTCCGCTCACTCACATATTTTGCCAACAATTTTTTTGTACATGTGAGTTTATCCATATGAAGCAATCTCCTTCAAACACGTGAATCTCGACACTGTCCAATGGGCTATCACGCTTCTGTAGCAACCATCCATAGCCATTAGTGCTTACAATGGAGGAGACGAACCTCATGTATTAGCATCACCATCCATGGGATAATTGTCATGGGCATACCCAAGCTGGAAGGGCCAGATTTTGAAGACCCTGGCAATCGTGCTTGAAGAACCAATGTCTTTCTACCTCAGAAAGAACCTTGGTTTGCCAAACTCCCGTTCAAGTCGAGCTCTTGGACATGCAGAATTTGCTCCTTATTCCTAAATTCCAGACAAATGATATTCCCAACCACCCATATCTAATACCGTTTTTGTGACCAAGAGGACTGTTTCAAGCCGTCAATCCCCTGGATGTGCAGAAGTTCTCACTATTCATGAACTCATGACTTTAGCTAATTTTAGATTTCGGGAACTGCACTTTCTCAATCATCCATGTGCCTTCTAGTGCTTACTCAATTACTGAGCCACTTGTCTCTAATACAGCTGTTAGAGCTGTTGGGGCTGTTTGTGTTGGATCACTCTTAGTGTGAAAATGCCGGAGTAGAAATGCTGGCTGGTTGTACCAAAATGCCCGGTTAGCGCAAAATGGCCGGTTATTGCCAAAATGCCCGGTTAGCGCAAAATGGCGGTTGCAATCAATTTAGAAATGCAAGGCAAAAATGGAATTTGCGGAATACGAGAAGCGGAATGAAAAGCGGAGTAAAGAAAATGTCAGTTTGCATTTGGATTGGAATGAAGCAGTAGGTAGTGTCGACCTCTCGAATCTTGAAAAGGCTGCCATGAAAAGCGTGTCCTATTCTTAATGATAGGAAGCTTGATGTATGCTATAGTATTATGAGGCCAAATATTGCAGTCGGCATTTAAGTTTCTCTCGAATCCGAGTAAGGAGTATTGGTTTCTTGTAAGAAAGTGAATTTTGAGATATCTCAGGGATTTGAAAATATGTTTGTGTTTTGGAAATGACAAGCTACAATTGATAGGTTACAGGGCGCCCGGATAGGCGGAAGACATTGACTCGAAAGTCTGCCGGGATATTTGATCAGTTGCTAAAGGTAGTATCACGGCAGTCTAAAAAGTTGCAAAAATGCATTGCTCTTTCCTTAAAGGCAGAATTTATCGCAGTCATGAAGCAGAATATTATGGGATGAAAAAACATCGAGAATTGGGCCCCTCAGTAGGAGAAGTATATTTGTATTTTGTGTGGTTAAAGTCGCAAATGCAAATACGTGGCTTACCGTTACCGATTCCAAAATCGAAATATATTAATATTTGATATCATTAGGTAGAAGATATTATTGATGAAGGACTGCTATTATTGGAAAAGTCACGGACTAAAGAAAATGGGTCAATGTATGTTGACAAAGTATTGCCTAAGGGACAGGTTTGAAGCTTGCTGTAAAATAGTTGGTTTGATTGATTTGGTTCTCATACAGTGAGAAGTTTATTTGGGATTGCTCTAGTGTGGGAAAATGTCGAATTGGAAATGCAGACGGAATTTTGTGTGTTGTTGCTCTCTCTCACATTCTTCTATCGTGTGTGTGTTTGGCATTCCATTATTCCCGACCGACCACTGTATTGTCCGATCCGCCCAGCCATTTTTTTCCCTACAGTTTGGAGCCAGCAAGGAAGTCTTGCCACACCACGTGCGAACCTATGAGGCGCCTTGACACGTGTAGGACTTATCCACTTATGTTGGACATCCCATCCAGATCATGAAGTCTAAACTGTTTTGGGTTATAAACCGATACAAATGATCCACTGTAATTTTTTTCTTCCGTAGGGAGACGTTTATCAGTTCAAATCGCCCATGTTTTTTAAACGATTCTTTAACAATTTCTGTCTTTCAGGTGGTTGAGGACGTCAAGCCCGACAATAAATCAGGCCATAGAACCTGTGGAGAAGGCGTGATGAAAATCCAGGAAGTTTCAGCACATATCATTTAGTTCTGATGACAAAGGGGAAGAATCGGATATTATAAAAGATTGAGAAACATGGAAGGCGACAAGGTGAATCACAGGTCTCAATTTCCAACAAGAATGCTGTCAGTCCAGCCATCTGTGGATAAGGCAGAAGAGGTGAGCAGAATTAACCCACTCTTTTTATGTATTGGGATTGAAATGCTTAATAATGCGTTGGATTTTTCTTGATGAAATTATTAGTATTGTCAAACTGCTAGAATGGCTTTAACTGATTTATTTCACTGGTTATGTTTTGAGTCCTACTACATCCGTAGAAGATCTTGTAGTCGTAAAACTAGCCACGAGCTGCTCAGTCAGTCTCATTTTCTCTCAGGTTCATTGATAGTTTAGTAGGCATTCCATCAGTCCATATACAGCTTGAAGGCATATGTCCTTTTTTCTTATGAAAAATGCTTTTGGGACATTCTTTGTAGTTATTACAGGATACTCTTGGGTGATGTGACATCTATCCATTTATTTAATTTTATAAGAGACTATTAGTATGTATAAACGAACGAGACAACACATTATCATTATGAAAAATTTGATAAAAGAAATTTATTTTTAACAAAATAAGAAAACTTGTTTTTTTGTATTATACTAGTAAACAGGCATTACATAATGAGGACAGTTCTTGGTGAGAAGCAAATTACAGGTAATTAACATAGCGAAGAAGAAGAGCCAATAGTTCAGCAACCAGAAGCTTTTCTTGATGCAGCAATAGGATCGGATCCGGTATACAGAGGCTTCAGCAACTAAACAGCAATGCAATTAGATTATACTGTATTGTATTGTTAATTATGTTAGTAGAAGTTGTTCGTCAGTTGGCAGTATGGTTGGAAGATAAATAGAAGAGATGTAGGAATTGTACTATATCAAGGAGAGAAATACTGGATTATAGCCATGAACTGTTGATGTAGTTAATCTTCTAATTTGCTTCTTTGGAAGCTTATTACTGCTTATTTCTTACTCTGTTCTTCCTCTCTTCCTTAATCTACTCTTTCTTTAACAACAGGAATAGAAGAAAAAAACCTAACCTAATCGATGAAGTCATCCATCAAAAATCGACGGAAAAATTGCTTGTGGAAACACTTAATAAGGTCATTGAATCGAGAATTCGACAATCTTTATTTCAATCACCTGAGAAATTCTTCTATGGCTCATGCCATTCTCAGGAGTTACCTGTGAGAGAAGCTTGTGCTGTGTAATTTGAGGCTCACACCCATCGCAATCCACCAGGGAAAGTATTTTGCGGCTTGTGCCTCTCACAGTCTCTTGCAGAGCACATTTACAGCGCACGCCCCTCATGGTTTACTTTCAAGGCATTTGGTGCCGTCTAACCACAAAAAAGCTACTCTAAATTGTCTACCAACCGATTGAAGGCATCTGCAAGCAATGGAAGATCAATCTCTCCCGAAGAGGACAGAGACAGACTAGTCAAAGGTAAAGAACTATTCTTGTTACGGATACAGTAGAAGATTATATCATTATAAAACTCGTAATCTAAAACATATTTGCCTTTACAAAATATCATTTCATATGCGTCAGATAAAATACACCGCTTTTGCAAAAACTGACTTTTATATGCTGCTATGTATTCAGTTTCAGTATTTAGATATTTGGATAATTATAGGAAGAAAGGGAAGAAAGATAAGGAACTTGCGAAAATTTCTTTTTAGTCAAAATAAAGTAAAACGGTTAGAAGTGGAATGATGTATAGTTTTATTAATGATATTAAATGGACACGATCTATTTATTCAGTTGTTTTGCAAGCCAAATGTATCGTGTCAGCATAGCACTTAATGTTTTATATAAAGTGGCTGTTTGAAATGGTATAGGGCAATATATATTTGATGATACAACGTATGATTTGTTTATATTAGTGGAAATGTAAAGTGTTAGCGTGTGTAAATATAAAAATAAAATTATTTAAAAAATTAAATTATATAAAATATTATAAAAAAAATTATATTTTATATATTTTGTAGATATTTTTAATTATATAATTTTATAAAGCTTAAAAATATATATATCTAATAATATTCTTATTTTAGATTTTGTATATTTTTACTATACAACTCTTTTATAATCATTCTCTTTGTCTAAAATTTAAAATAATTGATTTTTTTATATGATTTTTACCTTACAATTATTAACTAAATGATACAACATTTTCTGATTTCTTTATCTTAGTTTATTCTTTTTATCATTATTTGGCCTCTAGCGTGGTAGATTCCAATGATCACATCTTTATTTGGCGAGAATTACAAAGGCTAACTCTAACATCTGCATACTTTGTTAGTGAGTTACGAAATCTCATCCCACCATTAAATGGTGAAGTCTCGAAGAAGATGTGGGCCGTGAAGAAGCCATCTTATGACCATCTTCGGGTATTTGGTTGTAAAGGATGAGAGGACTAAGTTGGATCCAAAGACGATATAATGCGTCTTTTTGGGCTACGGGGAAACTAAATTGGGATTCAAATTTTATGACCCAGTTGAAAAGAAACTCGATTAGTTGAAAAGAAACTCGTTTAATCGAGAAGCATGATCTTTGTTGAAGGAGAGACCATTGAGGACATCGAAAAAGAGAAGAAGGCATTATCTGGTACTGGTCAGACAGACAAGATAGGTACTGATGTTGTCCGACAGGCACACGGTGAGGACAATGTCCAGGAGTGGCCGAGCAAGATGATGAAAACGAGGACAACCTCACTTCTTAGCCAGTAGAGGAGGTCGCTCTCTGTAGATCCTCAAGAGACTGGAGACCTTCTATTCGTCTGTCATCCAGTGAATATGTGTTACTCACTAATAGAGGAGAACCTGAAAGTTTTGAGGAAGTCATGGAGGATAAGCACAAGGAAAAATAGTTGGAAGCTATGAAGGATGAGATGGATTCGTTGCATGAGAACCATATATTCGAACTAATAGAACTGCCTAAGGGAAAGAGAGCCCTAAAGAACAAATGGGTTTTCTGTTTGAAGACCGAAGAAGGTGCATCCCAACCAAGGTACAAGGTATAGCTGGTAGTAAAGGGTTTCAACCAACATAAAGGGATTGACTTTGATAAAATTTTTACCCCGGTTATAAAAATGTCCTCCATACAGGTGGTGCTTGGCTTGGCCACTATCCTAGATTTGGAGGTGGAGCACTAAATGTCCGGATAGCATTCCTCTAAGGTGACCTTAATAATGAAATTGATATGGAACAACCGGAGGGGTTTTAGGTCAAAGGGAAGGAATGACTGGTATGTCGTCTGAGAAAAAGCCTGTATGAAATGAAGCAAGCTCCACGTCAATGGTACAAGAAGTTTGAGTCTATTGTGGTGGATTAAGACTACCGAAAGACTACTTCAGACTATTGCGCCTTTATTTAAAAGTTTACAAAAGATGATTTCATCATCTTTTTCCTTTATATGGATGATATGCTTATCGTTGGACAAAACAATACTCGGATTAAAGAGTCAAAGAGCTTCAAGGTGCAAAATGCTTACCATGAAGGACTTGGGGTCGATGAACCAGATTCTGAGTATCAGAATATTTCGTGATCGTAAAAATAAGAAACTCTGCTTGTCCCAAGAAAGCTATGTTAAGAAAATACTTCAACGGTTTAAGATGGAGAAGTCCAAGCTAGTGAGCACATCATCGCCAACCACTGGGATTCAATAAAGAGGTAGTGTCTCGACCTCGAATGGGACCAAAAGGTCGCCATGAAAAGCGTGTCCTATTCTTCAACAGTAGGAAGCTTGATGTATGCTATAGTGTGCACGATGCCAAATATTGCACACGCAGTCGGCATTTTTAGAAGGTTTCTCTCAAATCCCAGGAAGGAGTATTGGTTTGCTGTAAAGTGAATTTTGAGATATCTCCGAGGGACTTCGAAAATGTGTTTGTGTTTTGGAAATGACAAGCTCTAATTGATGGGTTACACAGACGCGGATAAGGCCGGAGACATTGACTCCCGAAAGTCTACTTCGGGATATTTGGTCAAGTTTGCTAAAGGAGTAGTATCCTGACAGTCTAAGCTGCAAAAATACATTGCTCTTTCCACCACAAATGCAAAATTTATCGCAGTCACAAAAGCAAGTAAGGAGATGTTATGAATGAAAAAGCTTATCCAAAATTGGGCCTCAAGTAGGAGAAGTATGTTGTGTTTTGTGTCAGTTAAAGTGCCATACATCTGTGTAAGAACTTCTCATTCAATTCAAAATCGAAATATATTAATATTTGATATCATTAGGTGAGAGATATTATTGATGAAGGACTGCTATTATTGGAAAAAGTCTGGACTAAAGAAAATGGGTCAAATATGTTGACCAAAGTATTGCCTAAGGGACAGTTTGAAGCTTGCTGTAAAATAGTTGGTTTGATTGATTTGGTTCTCATACAGTCATGAGGAGAAGTTTGTTGGGATTACTCTAGTGTTGGAAAATGTCGGAGTGGAAAATACCGGAGGACAAATTTTGTGTGTTGTTGCTCTCTCTCTCACATTCTTCTATCGTGTGTGTGTTTGTACATTCCATTATTCCCGACCGACCCTGTATTGTCCGATCCACAACCATTTTTCCCTACAGCTTGGAGCCAGCAAGGAAGTCTTGCCACACCACCTGTGCGAACCTATGAGGCGCCAACACGTGTAGGACTTATCCACTTATGTTGGACATCATCCAGATCATGAAGTCTAAACTGTTTTGGGTTATAAACCGATACAAATGATCCACTGTAATTTTTTTTCTTCCGTAGGAGACGTTTATCAGTTCAAATCGCCCATGTTTTTTTAACAATTCTTTAACAATTTCTGTCTTTCAGGTGGTTGAGGACGTCAAACTGACAATAAATCAGGCCATAGAACCTGTGGAGAAAGGCGTGATGAAAATCCAGGAGAGTTTCCAGCACATATCATTTAGTTCTGATGACAAAGGGGAAGAATCGGATATTATAAAGATTGAGAAACATATGGAAGGCGACAAAGGTGAATCACAGGTCTCAATTTCCAACAAGAATGCTGTCAGTCCAGCCATCCATGGATAAGGCAGAAGAGGTGAGCAGAATTAACCCACTCTTTTTATATGTTGGGATTGAAATGCTTAATAATGCGTTGGATTTTTCTTGATGAAATTATTAGTATTGTCAAACTGCTAGAATGGCTTTAACTGATTTATTTCACTGATTTATGTTTTGAGTCCTACTACATCCGTAGAAGATCTTGTGATCCGTAAAACTAGCCTGCAGCTGCTCGATCGGTCTCATTTTCTCTCGGGTTCATTGATAGTTTAGTAGGCATTCCATCGAGTCCATATACAGCTTGAAGGCATATGTCCTTTTTTCTTATGAAAAATGCTTTTGGGACATTCTTTAGTTATTACGGGATACTCTTACGTGATGTGACATCTATCCATTTATTTAATTTTATAAGAGACTATTAGTATGTATAAGTGAACGAGACAACACATTATCATTATGAAAAATTTGATAAAAGAAATTTATTTTTTAACAAAATAAGAAAACTTGTTTTTTTTGTATTATACTAGTAAACAGGCATTACATAATGAGGACAGTTCATGGTGAGAAGCAAATTACAGGTAATCAACATAGCGAAGAAGAGCCAATAGTTCAGCAACCGAAGATTTTCTTGATGCAGCAATAGGATCGGATCGGTATACAAGGGCTTCAGCAACAAAACAGCAATGCAATTAGTTATACAGCTGTTAATATTGTTAATTATGTTAGTAGAAGTTGTTCGTCAGTTGGCAGTATGGTTGGAAAGATAAATAGAAGAGAGATGTAGCAATTGTACTATATCAAGGGAGGAAATACTGGATTGTAGCCATGAACTGTTGATGTAGTTAATCTTCTAATTTGCTTCTTTGGAAGCTTATTACTGCTTATTTCTTACTCTGTTCTTCCTCTCTTCCTTAATCTACTCTTTCTTTAACAACAGGAATAGAAGAAAAAAACCTGACCTAATCGATGAAGTCATCCATCAAAAATCGACGGAAAAATTGCTTGTGGAAACACTTAATAAGGTCATTGAATCGAGAATTCGACAATCTTTATTTCAATCCACCTGAGAAATTCTTCTATGGCTCATGCCATTCTCGGAGTTTACCTGTGAGAGAAGCTTGTGCTGTGTAATTTGAGGCTCGCACCCATCGCAATCCACCAGGGAAAGTATTTTGCGGCTTGTGCCTCTCACAGTCTACTTGCAGACCACATTACAGCGCACGCCCCTCATGTTTACTTTCGAGAGCATTTAGTGCCGTCTAACCACAAAAAAGCTACTCGGTGTCTACCAACCGATTGAGGGACATCTGCAAGCAATGGAAGATCCAATCTCCTCCGAAGAGGACGAGACAGACTAGTCAAAGGTAAAGAACTATTCTTGTTACGGATACAGTAGAAGATTATATCATTATAAAACTCGTAATCTAAAACATATTTGCCTTTAAAATAATATCATTTCATATGCGTCAGATAAAATACACCGCTTTTGCAAAAACTGACTTTTATATGCTACTATGCCGTATTCAGTTTCAGTATTTAGATATTTGGATAATTATATGGGAAGAAAAGGGAAGAAAGATAAGGAACTTGTGAAATTTTCTTTTTTTAGTCAAAATAAAGTAAAATGGATAGAAGTGGAATGATGTATAGTTTTATTAATGGTATTAAATGGACACAATCTATTTATTCAAAGTTGTTTGCAAGTAAATGTATCGTGTCGGCACAGCATGTTTATGTCATGGCCCATGTTTGAAATGGTATAGGACATATATGTTTCGATCCAATATAACATATGATTTGTTTATATTGAGGTCGTGCTGTGTTAGGCATGACCATAATATAAAAATAAAAAATTATTTAAAAAATTAAATTATATAAAATATCATTAAAAAAATCATATTTTATATATTTTGTCGAATATTTTTAATCATATAATTTATAAAACTAAAAAATATATATATCTAATAATAACTCACTTATTTTTAGATTTTATATATATTTTTACTATTGCTACTTTTATAATCATTCTCTTTATTGAAATTTAAAATAATTGATTTTTTATATGATTTTTACTTCTAATTATTCTTAAAAATGATACACATTTTTACAATTTGCTGTGGCGTTTTATTTCTTTTTTGTCAACTATTTGACCTCCAGCGTCGAAAGCTGATTCTAATGATACTGTACTTGTTGGCAGGATTACAAAGGCTAACTCTAATATACCATACTTTGTTGGTAAGGTTACGAAATCTCATCCCATTGATACAATAACGAAAAATATGTGCTCATTAGCTTTCAATCAATCTAAAATTTGAAACTCTAAACTACTAATTATGATATTATAAATGTGGTATAACTGTAAGTAATGAAAAAGTTTAGGTGGTGTTATATTTTAACTAATTAATTGTGTTCCATATTGAGGTCGTGCCAAATAAAAGAAATCTAGTTTGTCATCTCTATTGTTGCTCTTGCTTCTTTCATTGAAGTGGATAATTTTAGTGTTGACTGTGGTATATATAAGTTGTACATTATATGTAGGTACTGATAGGTCTTACAGTGTACGAGTCGACTTAGAACCCAATCTGCAAAAGGAAAAATGGCCCAAAAAACGACAGTTCAACAGGAACTTCTTCGAACCCAAGAACGACAGCATGCAATGGTGGGCCCAAGTAGCTCTACCTAAAACTATCCAACAATATATAGGCCATTGGGGTTGATTGGTGGATGGTCTCCACAGGTACAACTTAGCTAAAGATAGCTCAGCAAATAAGTTCATGTGACCGCCGCTAGCATGTGGTCCCTTATTACTGAAGGGACAAAAACTGCAGGCGATTATCACCAGCCTGTCACCTTCCTGATTGCCTAGACGTAGAATGTCAGTGGTGGAAGCACGATGGCGGCTTCCGTAGAACTACAGAGCCATAGCATCTGTAACCCACAACTACAAAGTCGTGATGTCGGCCGCTCATAATTGCAAAGCTGTGAAACTCAAGATGGTTAACCAACACTCATTCTATAAATTCATCCATTTCTCCACAAGAAAGTGGGATCAATCGTTGAATCAATAAAAAAAAACCTTAGACATTCAAACATCCTAAAAACTATCTCTTTCACACAAAAAGCCACTCTCATGACGAAGGCACCTCTTTTCTAAACCATTTCCTTCTACGAGTATATCGTCTAAAGTCGCTCATCCCTTGAGCGCTCCTACGGAGCCCAATTCTACGTATTACACTCAATCCCAAATGTCCTTACATCTATGCATTTTTTTCTAGTTCTTATTTCTTTCTCGAATAAGCGAAAAGATTACTAATTTTAATGTCAAGGATATACTCGAGAACGAGTTCCGTATCATCTGACCTCTCATTTGTCTATTAAGATGTACAAAGTTTAGATTCTAAGTAACGAAAACCTGATCTATTTCTAGTTGGATACCCGAATTCAACGGCTCTTTAATTTATTCAATAATTTAAATCCAGGAACGCATTAAGTACTGATAGATATATGTCTTCATTTTTCTGTATTATTGGTCATTTTCTTATTGGTAAAAAATTTTTCAAAATAAATATACACATCACATAAATTAACGCGGGATTTATAATTGTGATTAGATAGACTAGCATTAGAAGATTTTTTTAATATTTAAGTTTTTAAAAAATATAATTAAATATAATATTAATATATATTATTTTAAATAATTTTAATATTTATTTAAAATTATTTATTTACATATTATATAATATATGTAACTTCATCTCTGGTATTATTTTACAAAAATTAGTATTATCTCAAAAAAGCATAATCATATCACTAAATAATAATATTTGACTTAATAATAAATTTTAGATAGTGTAATAGATACTTGTAAGTATATTATTAGCAAAATAATAATATTTTTAAAAGATATATAATTATTTTGACCACATTTCAATTAATATCTATAATCGATTCAACGCTAGAATATTTTTATTATGAAAGACAATTAAAATAGGATAAAAATAATACAAGGTCTCTAATATCTGGTACATTGAGTTCTACCATGTTGAGTAGTTATTTTTTATCTTCTTGTAACTTAATTTATTTTGTCGATATAACATCTTTAATTGTTACTTCTGAATATAAGATATTTTAATAAATAAAATAATATTATTTATTTTTTATATAATAAAAAATAAATTAAAAAACATTATTAATATAAGGATTGTCTTACCTTTTACAATATATCATGATATTTTTACATACCTAGATTATAAATATTTTTACACATGTCTTTTAAACTTGTAGTTTTTTTATATCATGAGAAAAGAACATTTTGATTGAACTATATAATCTACCAATTTTTTTTTTATTTTTCCTCTAGTCATACTGAAAATTTTCTAGTCCTATATCAATAGAAAATATTTATTCAGTTTAAGTTAAAAATAATTATTACATCTCATTTTTTATGTTTCTCTTTAAATATCTGATACTTTTAAAATTTTTACAAGTATAATTTTTTTCAAGTGATCTATTTCTAACCGTTAATTAATTTAATTTTAAAAAATTATCATATACTGCTAAAACAACTTCTAGGAGGATGGCTACAACTAAAAGAAAGAATAGCAATGATATCTAGAATGGATTATGATTCTAATATTTTAGAACCATTATCAGTGTGTGTATGTGATGTAATTAGTATGAGAGTATTAATTTTTTTTTATATTTCTTTTACTATCAAATTTAAAAAATATTATATTTCATAATTAATAATTAATTTATAAAATAACAATATTAATATATAAATTATAAATAAAAATTAATAATAATATAAATATATTAGTAAGTATCACACTAATATTATTTAACATGAGTATATTAATAATTTTTTAGTAAAATTATACCGGTCTCCCCCTCCTTCGGCTCCTTGTCTCATCCGCTCTTTCCCTTAATAGTTACATGTCCTTTGAACTTTAATAGTTTCATAACTGTTACTTATTTGTTAAAAAAATTTAGATCATGCTTCATGTGCCACGAGTTGGCACAACTTGACTATACTGTAACATGGTTCAAAATACTAGACTATACTGTATATAGTCAAATACTATTTACTATAAACCACACTTTGCACAACTATGACAGATTAATTTGTGCCATGTTACAGATAGTATAACCCATTTTTTATCTCTAATTTTTATGTTATATATAGATTACCCTTAATAAATAATTAATGGAGGCAAAATTAGTAATGAAAAATGTCTATATATATATATATATATATATATATATTGTGTTTATCAGATGAAATTTTAGAGGAAAGGCGTTCTGGGGTATCCACATTGACAAAATCCCTCCCTACTTTATAATTAAAAATCAACAAATATAATGGACGTGAAATATATTTTTCATACGACTTTATAATTTATCAGGAAACTATTTTTTTGTTCAATTAAGTTATACAAATTTTATACGACTTTTATTTTTTTTTAAATATTAACTTGTATTTAACTAATCCAATAAATTTGTAATGCTATTTATTTGAGGTGTAAATTTTATGTTAAATTTGAAATTTTAACTTTAAGATTTAGAAATATATTTTTTATACTTATATTTTAGAAATATAATTTATTTAATTAGATGAGTATATGTTATAATTCGAATTCATAATGAGCAGATTGATAATAATTTTATCATTGGATTAATAATAATGTTTGAATATAAGCTTTAACTATAAATGATCAAATAAAGTGAAAATGAAAGTAGCCAATGTCTAGGTGAGTTATAAATGATAATTGAAAAAATATTCTTAATTTTTTTGAAAAAAATTATTCTCATTTTTATTTTTTTTTGTAATTTATTTTTATTTTTTTTAATATCAATTTTTATTAAAAAAATTATTATTTTTGCGTACAATAAAATGAGTATAGAAAATAAGAGTTACCAATATAAAAATAAGAAAAAAATTAAAAATGAAGTTAGCTTTTGGTTGTTCTGCTAATAATATCACCAACATACATCTGAAATTTTGCTTTTTAATTTTTAATTAAAAATTAGAAAGTTCTAGAGATCGGTCTCTCTCTCTCTCTCTCTCATCAAAGGTTACCACCCTGGATTCTTTGCTTCCTGTCGTCGTATCAATCAGGTGATTTAGGGCCTTATTGTTGGGGATTAATTTGATTCATATTTTTTTGTTGATCTAGGGCTTTGCGTTGGCTTTGAGAGTTGGTCAGACTCTGACGGAAAGGAGCCGAATTGGCGGCGATCCAGGTGAGAATTTTGATAATTAGGTCGTTAGTTCTGTGGAAACTTTCAGAAAGCTTGGAGCTTGAACTTATATGGTTTTGAATGGGGAAAACATATTTTAGCTTTGATAAGACAAATTAGAATTTGTTCTTGCTGTAAGATTGACCTTTAGAACTTCCGCTCTTTCTGTCTACTCCGAATTGCTCTTCTCTTTGTGTTGCTTTTGTTGATTTATGTGCAAAGCGCTACCTTGATTCAAATTAATTACTTATTTTTCATATATATTTTTTAATTTTTGATTAAATTACATAATTTTTGTGGGTGGTGGTGGTTGTTTACCCACTGGTAGTGGCGATTGTGGTATAGCTGAGATTGGTTATGGTTATTGTAGATTAGGAGGGGTAGGGTTTAACTGTTTTTTCTTTGGAAAGAAAAATATTCAGAAAGAAGGCCATCGAATGACCTTTTGAGTGCGTACTAGTCCCACGTAATGATAGATAAAAGCTTAAGATATCATATCAAAATGAGCATCTAGATGATTTGTAATGGATGATCTATGGCTTTATTATTTATTTTCAACAGAGTTTCTATTTTCACTATTACGGTTGGTTAAGTTTGTTGATAAAATTAGTGCTTTATCAGATAGAAACTCATTGGTAATAAATTAACAGCATGTTTGGTTGGACAATTGGAGATATTTTTGACTTTGGCTCACTCGTTTGGTTCTCAAAAAAGTGTGGTGGTTGTGGCAATAGTAACAACGACTAATAATTTTCCAAAAACCTATAAATATGAGCTTTTCTTGGGTTTTTACTATTGATATTTATGCAATAACTGTAGTATCCTCATTATTTTCTCTTCATTTTCTGATCCATTTTCTCTCTTCAATTACTTTTAAATGTTGGTATTTAATATAGTATATTTATTTTTTGTTTGCTTTTCTCTCACCCAAATTCAATATCACTTTAACCAAACACTATTTTTTGTTTAACATCAGCAGCAGCAACAACAACTTGATACCAATAAGTAATAGTAACAGTAAATTTTTAAGTGCCTAATCAAATATGCCTAAATCTATCTAGAATTGCAACTTTTTCTTGCATATTATCATTGACTGCACAGAGAGAGAGAGAGAGAGAGAGAGAGAGAGAGATTCCTTGAATGTTTTGAGGTTGCCATGTTTATTTGATGCGAGAAAAGTCAGGATCCCTTTGGATTTATTGTTTGCACTCTTATCTTCCATTATGAAAGAAACCAAATATACTACTGGAACTCATAATCACCACATTGCGCAATGACATCTCTATCCTTGTGCCAAGGCTCACCTTCTTTTCAGAAAGAGTATTTCACCTGAATATATCATCATGGTATATTCTGTCTGAGCAGTAGCTATGGCCTTCCCTTTTCTTGGCAAACTCCATCTAGCTCGTTACTTGCTGCTTCTTTGACCATAGTGATAAAATGGCCTTTAGACCCACAAACATTAAGAAGGGTAAATAGGTGTTCTACTCGAAAGCTCAATTTAAAAGATTGCAGTTCAAATATACGTAAAGGAACTATAGTCTAGATAATAATAATAATAATCATTCAATTGTAAAACATTTGCAAATAAAATAACTTCAACACAGTAAAGGAGACAACACAAGATTTGGTGATGAAGGGAAACTTGAAAACAACTTGTTCTAAGCAAAACACTCCCAGTTAACTGTAAAATCCATTATAATGAGAAGAGTCAAATTAAAAACTGATGAGTAAATGCACTAACCCTTAACTAACTGACTTCGGACAAGTGACTAATTAAAGAAGTTTAAAGAAGTGGAACGTAGATGATAATTGTTTTCCACTCAAACTGATATCTTGCCGAAATTGTACTTACTGCTTCTCAACATTTACAGTTTGTCTATGGAAAAAAATTAGTATGAGCTGAAATCTTGTTGATATCTTACGGCATGCATTGAGATCAACTCTGGAAGAATTTGGTATGAGGAAAATTCTTGTTGATATCTTGTAGCGTGCATCCAGGTTGACTTTGGAAAAATTTGATATGTGCTAAATTCTCGCTGATATCATATGATTTTATCTTGAGCAATATAGCTAAATACTTTCCAGCTGCACAGATCCAAATATTGAAACAAATATATACAATAATTAAATCAACGGACAATGTCATGGAAGATGCCAACATCATTAGGTCTAACACAGATCAATGAAGCATTTTTGCGGAAAGCAACAAATATACATCATCTTAGTGTGCCTCCCTTACAAAGTTATATCTATTGCAAGTTGAACGAAAATGTAGGGAATCGATTACTATGGAAACTCTCCCTGAAAAGATTAGGCTAAACAAGAGATTGATATCACACTGCTTCCCTTAAAGAATTCTGAAGCAAACAAATTCTCCGCCTCTGGCTGTAGACTTCCACATTCATCTGCTCCAAATCTTCCTTTAACACTTCTATGAGCCATGTCAGCCTTCTGCTTCTCATAAATGACTACTACAATCCATCCTCCCAAGCTACCATTCTCTGCACAAATCTTCTAAGATGAACACTACCATTATGAGAACTTCAATAATTAGGCTGTGGCATGACAAATTGGAAAATGGTGGAATAAAATGCAAAGATGATAGCTGATCCCTTTGTTATGAGAACTTGAATTTGGATGTAAACATTCCTAGTGTAACCTTTATTTGCTAAAATCTGTTTGTTTACATGATTTTGAAGCTAGGTATATGCGCACAACCTTTTCAAGTTCAATGTAGTACGAGACTGTGGCATACCAATATGCATGACCTTGTCAAGTTTTGATGATACTAAACTGGGATAGTGCTTGAGACTAGTCATTGCTGCAACAGTTATGTTCATTTATGTCATTGTCAAGTCTTGTTAGGGTCCTTTAAATTTTTTAACCTCACTTATGCTTCCAACCATGAGGATTTTATTCTGATAATTTTGACGAATAGAATTATGATGACACAATGTGTTGAATCCATCTTATATTTTCAGTTGTCCAAGTTGTCAAGGATGAAATTTCCAATGTTGAAAGTGTGATAGAACCCTAGAATGGGAGTATTCTAACAGCTCCTATTATCATCTTGCTGATGGTTTCATAATTACCCTTGATATTGCAATGGCATTGATTGAAAATTTTCATGTTTGTCCTCGTGGCAAAATTTCTTTGGTACAATATATTTCTAACTGTTGTTAAACCTTTGCCTAGCTTTTTCTGGTATGGGTGAGTCAGAATTAGATAGAGAAAATGAAGGCACCGTGCATGAGAAAATGAGAGTTCACTCATTGAGATAAAGGTTCTTTTCTTTGCAAGAGCTCGAGACCTAACTGGATTGACTGAAATGCCATTGGAGGTAACCTCGGGTAGCAGTGCTCAGGATTGCTTGCATAAGATCATTGCCAAGTTTCCGAGTCTGGAAGAGATCTGCGGATGCATGGTCCTGGCTTTGAATGAAGAGTATGCACCAGAATCTGCCTTCGTTAAACACAGGGATGAATTGGCCATCATTCCTCCAATTAGCGGTGGCTAACAGCACTACATCTTGTATAGGTGGTACACCCTACTGTCAATGGGCAACGAATTTGATGGCTATCTGACCAGTATAAATAAGCATATGTAACCTTCCAAATTCTTGGCTATTAGTAGTTTTCAGTATTAATGGAAACCGACGATTGTCACAAGGTCCTTCATCACTAGAATGACTTACACCGACAAACTAGGATCTTATTTCTTCATTAATTGAACACAAGTATATAGATTAGAAATAGATATAGGTTTGGCATGTGTAGGGCCCATTTTTTATACAGGGCTCACTTCCGTGCCTTACATGTAGATGTTTCCATTGCATTGGATTTCTTTCAGGTTCAAAATCAACAATTTGATTGCTTTCAAGCTCTGTAATTTGGTGGTTCACAGTTGAAGTTGCAGAAGGATTATTGTGTGAAATAAGATTCAGATTGTTTTGGAAGAGGAGGTTGCTTTGTATTGAGTAAGAAGCAGGGCATTGATCAAGAAGTCTTAGACATATTGTTCATGTTGGAAAGTAAAGCGGACATGGCAGAAGACACTCAGAGTTGAGAGTAAAGAACTAAGCGTGTATAGCATTATTAAAGATGCATTTGAAGCAAGATTGCAGCGACATGATTATAACCAATATCCTGGAAAGGACATGGGGAAGGAGATCAGACATTGAGACTACAACAATGGAAAGATCTCCTAGAACAGAAGAATGTTCAATCTCTACCTTCATCCCGGGAATCGAGATGAACCCTCTTATCTAGCTAGCCGATGATTAGGTGTTAATTAAAGGCCTCATTTTAATTTTATTCTATTTCTATGTTTATTATGTTTTATAGCATTTTTAAGACATTATATATAGTTAATATGTTAAATTTTGGACTATTTTTATATAACTAAGCAAACAAATCTTTTTTAATATTTCGTAAGTATTATATTTTTCATATAAGTATTTTTATACTTGTGGTGTAAGCATATGTGTTATTTTGTTGGAAAATATACAACCGTTAAATAAAAGGGATTGGTGGGTTTAGTTATTATTAATGAAGTCGTATAATTTAATATCATAGAATAATATAATATCACTAGAAATATACTTATAGTCAGTATTATTTATTTATCTAAAAATTAGGTTAAAAAGAAATAAATTTTATCTCTAATCAAATTATACCCAAGCGATTGAGATTGTAAAGCATGGAATTTGCATGCTATGGGCAATCCTAAATTTTGTCCCCATGACCTATTAATGGAATAACCATCTCTGTGATGGAAATTTGATGCTTGATGATGGGAACGATCTTCAGTGCACAGTAACTTTGAATTTTGTGTATATGTCTTGCATGTTGTCGATTTATAAGCTCTTTTTCTGTGTTTTTGTTAATGCTAATTATGCTGTCATATTGAAGATTGAAGATGCATCAAATTTTTACTTACATCCGGATATATATACATATATATTGTCCTAGTAGGAATAGATTGAATTTAATTGAATTCCGTTCGTAATTTCATATCAAAAAGTACGATGAGAATACGACAAAATATTGACAGTGAGAGAGAGAGAGAGAGAGAGAGAGATGTGGCAGGATGCTAACTTTTGTGTTCTTCATTCCACAGCTGTTGTGGAAGAAAGAGAGACTACTTGTCGCACAAGCTTCCGTCTCTCTTTGAAGTAGGGGAAAAGAAGTCTATTAAACACAGAGTTGGAATCAGGGTCTCTCCAGTTAACCCGATTAACAATAAAAGTGTTTTAGATAACAACAACGATTTCATTTTACCGCACCAGGAAACGTGAAAAGCCTGCTATTAGCAAATTTTTAATCTCTCTTGGTCTCTGTCTCTTTCTTCACGTAATAAAGTGTTGATTGTCTTTGCCGGACGTTCGCTTCCCTTCTCCCTCTCTTTCTCTCTTCTCTTCCTTATCTTCAGAATCCGTTGTATGTCCACTGATTTCTTCTTTCTCTGTTAAATCCTTATTGTGCGGTATTTATTTATCTCATTTACGCCTTTAATTACATGAGCTGACAATTTCACGGGGCCATAAGTTCGTCGATAGTGAAATTGGAGTTATATAGGAAGCATCTTTCCTGGGTGGGTTGAATTTGGGAGTTGGGAGGGTTCCTGTGTTGGGTGTTTGAGAACTAGGGTTTTATTGATGAAATCTTTGATGGGTTTGTTGAATTCCGTTTCTTTTTACAGTGAATATCTGGCTTAGTGACCAAAAATTCGTGATTCGCTGGTTTTCGTGCTATATTTGCGCAGACTAATTGTGGTATTGCGACTAATTAATTGTTCCTAGATTTCTACTTATTATCTCCTTTTGTGGGTTCGTGAACTTCGCTTGGTGGCTTTATTACAATTGAATATGCCTACTGCATTTGCTGTTGATGCCTAAGGAGTGGGATTGTTTGGCCGTTCCACTTTATCTTGGGTTTCAGCGTTGAATTGTGGACGGCGAACTTCTGGATTGCTTAGTTCAATCACTAGATGGTGACCTTGGGTAATCCTAATCCTGCTGTTCTTTGATGTTGGCCCGGAAATTCTGGTTTTGAATTTGGCATTGATTGTTGGTGGTCATTAAGTTTCCTCATCTGTTTTTTGGTGGAGACTTCTTGTTCTGGAGATAAGATGAGTTCAAATATCACTGACATTTCGATTGGCATGGGAAAGCTTTTGATTCACATTGCCGAGGATGGTCAATCGCTTGAGCTGGATTGCAATGAATCTACTACTGTTGAGGCAGTTCAACGAATTGTGGAATCAATGGCTGGTATTCAATTCAATGACCAGCTTTTACTCTGCTTGGACATGAAACTTGAATCCCGTGAGCCACTTTCAGCATATAAGCTTCCATCAGATGATCAAGAAGTTTTTTGTTTCAACAAGGCAAGGTTACAAGCCAATGCACCACCACCACCACTGGAACAGGTAGATGTCGTTGACTTTGTGGAGCCCCCGCCACCATCCTCCTCTAATAGTCCCCACCCATTAGATGATGCTGTGGATCCTGCACGTAAGGCCTTGCCTTCATATGAACGGCAATTCCGATATCATTTCCATTGTGGGGATGCCATTTACAGTCGAACAATATTGAAATTTGAGAATTGCCAGAGGCTCTTAAGAGAACAGAAGGTGCAGGAGCGGGCAATGGAGATTGCTAGACGTAATTTGGATTACTTTTTTAGGATACTTAACCAAAATTACATGGATTTTCTGAAGTGTTATTCACAGCAGTACCGCATACATTCTGATCTCTTGGAGAACTTTGTGAGGGACGTTGACCGATTGAGATCTTGCAAACTTATCCCTGCTTTACAGACACCTTCCCGCAAGTGTTTGTTGGATCTTGTGAAGGAAGATAACTTGCGGAAGTGGGTGGAGAATTGCAGCTGTTCTCACAAGCAGTTTGAGAACAAGGTTTCACAATTCAAGCATGTGTTTGGAAGATTGAAGCAAGATGTTGAAGATCTATTTTCTAGTAAAGCTTCTTTGCCAATCAAGGATTTGGAACTGGTGATCAGAGAACATCAGAAATATATCAGTGAGCAGAGAAGTATAATGCAGTCTTTAAGGTTTGTGTTTTGCAGTACCAATTTTGTCTGTTCTTTTGATGGCTTTCCAATATGTTTAACTTTCTGTTGGATATTTGTTGACAAATTGTAGACAGTTGGATGTTCATAAAATTATTGTACCTGCACGTTAGAGTTCATGCCTTCGTAAATAATGGTGGTGCAATTTTTCTTATGATTGCCATTTGAAGTGATTGTTCACTTTCATGTCACCCTGATGTTGTGTTCAATGATTTCAAGGCGATGGGTGTGTGGCATTGACAATGAATCATCAAACTTGATGAAATTTTCTTTTTCTTTTTTATGGTTTAAATATTTACATATGCACTTGTACATGTGAAAAACAATATACTAAACTCTATGTACTGATTAATCTACAACTATTTCCACATATCCCAATGTCTATCTAATATCTATCCATCTTATAAAGGTTTCTTTAGCATTCATTTAGTTTTTTTATATATTCCTTGTGCTTTGATCTAGCTCATGTGTTTCATCAAAGGTACTGATGTTTCTCTACTTCACTTCCATGCAGCTGATGATGTTGGACAAGTACCAAAATTCTTTATCTTAACACATTGTATTATCTTTTGTCTCTATTTATATTCCGGATTTCGTAGATTTCAAACCCCATTAGAGATTTGATATATCTCCAGAAATAGCATATTATCTTTTATCTTTTAATTTTTCTAGGGTATGTTTGAGATGATCTTTATTCATCTTTTAGAGTATTTTTCAATTATGAAAAACCATGTAACCTTCTTGTCAAAAAAGGCTTTTAAATTCCTAAATAATTGATTGCTCTTGAAAAACTTTTGCCTATTTTTATTTTTATTGTGTTCTAGGGACATCTATGGTTTGGGATTGAAAACTTTGAGATCAATTTGTCGTTTACATTACCTTCCACTTTATTGTTTTGCATCAATTGGTATTAGAGACAAGAACTTCCCTGTGGTGGAGTTGTTAGATTCCAAACTCAACGGATACATGTTTATAGATGTTGGAGGAGAATTGCACAGCCACTTAATTTGTGGTTGGAAGATTGATCACAAGAGCATCATACTTTCAACTCTTGGGGTTAAGTTTTTTTTACACTGAGAGAGTAGATGAAGATATAGATTTTTGGTTATTAATTTTATCAAGTGAAAGAGATCGATGCCTTTGAGATTTGACATGTTAGTTTTTGCCTCTGATTTATTAGGATTTCTTAGATTTCACATCCTTTTTGAGATTTGACATATCCCCCGATGTAATAAGCTTTCTTTTGCCCTTTGACTATTTAGGATTCCTTAGATATCAATTCTATATAGGACATATCATATCTCTGGAGTTAATTTATTTTCAGTTTTCTCTAGATTTGTTGTCTTTTAATTCTCCTAGGTTTTGTTTTGAAAGGATCTTATATTATTCTTTATAGGATTTTTCAACTATAGAAACCCATGAACCTCTCGGCAAAAAAAGGCTTTTAAAATATTTAATATTTGCTTCCTCTTATGACTTTTGCGTGCTATTCCTGTGCTCTAGGGTTATCTAAGCTTTGGGATTGATACCTTTTGGATCAATTAGTCATTCACATTATCTTCTATGCTCTTATTCTACGTCAGCTGAATTTATTGTCATTTTCTATTTTCTCCTCTTGTGACCCAAGGACGATAACCTGCACACTTTCAGATAACCAGATATAGTTAGATCATCAAACTTCGGAGTTGAAACAATGGATAAATATAGTGTGGACTGTAGTGGACAGTGATTAGAGTAGTCAGCTCTAAGCTTCCATATTCTGGGATTCTTGTGAGACAGGATCAAGTTCTAGACAATCTTTGGTGGCAATGAAATGAAAAATTCTAGGGCTCTGTCATAGGGTTCCAGGGGGTGGGGGTCTTTATTTTTGGTAAATTTCACTATGGCATTTTCAAATTAACTGTCTGAGGGTGTCATGACCTTGAATTGCTTAAGTGATTTCCTTTCATATCTTTTTTTTTTTTTTTTACATGCATGGATATGATATGAAACTCATCATCATAGAAGTTCCTAAATGTACATTGTCACCTATCACATATGCTCTTGAAACTCTGTGAAGTGAAGATTCCTATTCTGACTTTTCATAACCTCATGAATGAGAGCTGTTATGGACTCGAATTCACATGCATTGTCTGCTGTTGTTTATATAAATTATCGGTCATTGTGATTGAAAACATATAAGACCCCAGTTATGAGAGAGGAAGAAAATGGGAGAAGTGCTTTGTGAATGGAAGTCCATAATGCCATCGTGCATGTGCTTTTGATGGATCAACCACTTCAATGGTTACAATTCCTACAGCTGTTCTCCTGTAAGTCACACTTGTTTGTGAGGGCATTTGCGCATTTTCCTTATTGAAGTTGATATGCTTTAATGATAAAATTGAGCATCTTTCTGGACATTCTTCACTCTCTCTCTCTCAATGTGCACGCAAATTACATGCAAATTGTATCTGACTTTGCATCTCAAGTGTATAGAAATGTCTTAAGATGATAATGATGTACATTTATGTTACGAGAGTCTCATTACTTGTTGATCTGAACCGGTGATTGTATATAATATGCAGCAAGGATATCACTACAGTGAAGAAACTGGTGGATGACTGTCTGACTTCTCAGCTATCCTCCTCACTTCGTCCTCATGATGCAGTTTCTGCTTTGGGTCCTATGTATGATGTCCATGAAAAGAATCATCTTCCAAAAATGAGGGCCTCTGACCGTTCAATTTCTGATCTGCTGAATTTTTGTGTAAACAAAAAAAATGAAATGAACAATTTCGTTCACAGTTACATGCAAAAGATAGCTTATATTCAGCATACTCTGAAAGATGTTCGTTTGCAATTTAATGCTTTTTCAGAGGCAATAAAGCGTCAGGATGTGCTCTTTGAAGGTTTAAGAATGGTCCGCGGGCTCGGTTCCGCCTACAGAGCCTGTCTGGCTGAAGTAGTACGTAGAAAGGCTTCTATGAAGCTTTACATGGGCATGGCTGGACAACTAGCTGAGAAGCTTGCAGCAAAGAGGGAAATTGAAGTGAGGAGACGGGAGGAGTTTCTGAAAGCACAGAGCCCATACATCCCTCGGGATATATTAGCATCCATGGGATTATTTGATACCCCTAGTCAATGTGATGTTAATATTGTTCCTTTTGACACCAATTTGCTCGATATTGACATTGCTGATATTGACCTTTTGGCTCCCGAGTATTTGGTTGGACTGTCTTTCAAGAGTGAGAAGCAGGGAACTACACGAAGCTCATTTTCCGTGTCTAATGACAATTCACATTCATCTGGAGTTGAAGGGAATGCGTTAGACGTGTCCCAAAAATATGCTTCTCAGGAGCTCCTTGAGGGTTGTGAATTGATTCAGATTGCTGGGACTAGTAAGATGGAAGTTGAGAATGCAAAACTGAAAGCTGAACTTGCTTCTGCAATTGCCGTAATCTGTTCCTTCAGTCCCGATGTTGATTATGAGTCTCTTGATGACAGTAAGCTTGATAGTTTGCTGAAAAATGCTGCAGAGAAGACGGCTGAAGCCCTAAAACTGAAGGATGAGTATGTAAAACATCTTCAATCTGAGCTGAGGGGGAAAGATATACAGTGTGAATCATATGAAAAGCGCATCCGAGAATTGGAGAAAAGGTTGTCTGATCAGTACATGCAGGGGCACAAACTTCTGGGTAACAATAATGCTGCTTTCTCTGGAAAGGCTGATGACTGCAAGTCGGAAATCTCAGTTCAGGGAGAAGAACACATGCCCTGTGAATCTAGTGAACCAATGGATGAGTTCTCTTGCACATCTAACCTAGTCGATGCAAAATTTGGGCTTTCTGCTAGGCTCATGGCCAAAGCCCAAGAACGGGTAGATGAGAATATGGAAGATTCTTCTGCAATGATCAATTCTCTTGTAGATTCATCGATGATGGAACCACAGCGTGAAGAGCTGCAGGTTGGCAATAGAGGTGAGAATGATAAGATGGTTGAGCAGTTGGGTGTTACAACGACCAATAATGCTACTGTTAGAAGTATCACCGAGCCTCTTAATATGTTACCTCCTGATCCTGCAGCTGAACCCACAGTTGAGGCCAAAGTTGATAGCAACCTTGTGTTAGAATTGAAAGGTGCACTTGAAGACAAGACAAGCCAATTGGCTGAATCTGAAAGCAGGTTTAAATCTGCAATGGAGGAGGTTGCTGGACTTGGAAGGGAATTGGAAATTAGCAGGAAACTCCTAAATGAATCACAGGTATTGCCAATATAGACTTACAATGTCTTATTTTCTTGTTGATTAGTGAAGAATTAATTGAGAATCAACTGTTTTTTTGTTTTTTGTTTTGTTTTGTTTTTTATTTTTTATTTTTTATTTTTTATTTTTTGAAGGGGGGCATTAACTAGGAAGAAAGTACATCATAACTGACATTCCTATTGAGAAGTGAATCTCTACAAATAAACCAAAATGAAGTTACGTAATTAGTATTCATCTTTATTCTATGTCTTGCAACATATGTTTATTTTTTACATTTTTGTGCTTTTGTCAGAGTTGAATTGCTTGTGGAGTCTCTTCCCCATGGTATAGAAGGCCAGGAGTCCTATCTATGCATGTTTTTCAACATTTTCAGCACTCAAAAAGTGCTTGTTGTTTTTCAGTTTCTATCACTTCTCAGCATTTGTTTCCCCATCTTATGGAATTTCTGCACTCCAGCATATTATAGTGGTTTTAAAGCTTTGGACTTGGCTGAGCAGCTGAGGGTAGCAACATTGATTGAATGACATTGGAGATAAAAAAGGAAAACTAGGGTTAGCTGGTCATGCGGCCAAAAAAATTGATAGTGAGGGGGTCCCAGATAAGGCTTAAAGCATAGCCATTCCTTTTAATGAGGGTGTATCTCCCTATTGGGCTAGTCCAACCTTAGCACACAGCAACTGATGGAAATGAATGACGAGACACACACACACAAAGAGAGAGAGAGAGAGAGACTACAGACAATTCGAAACCTTTTTTTTTTGCGGCCGGGGTGGGGGAAGGAGGGGGCAGATGTTGATTGGTGTGATTGTTCAAGAAGTTGTGATTGGAATGGAACTCAAAGTGTATGGGTTGAACAATGGTCTAGCCTTAAGGTTGTCTAATCGCGGTATGATATAAGGTAGATCAAGACCATGGAATGAAATATCAGTTAATGTGCAAAACATTAAGCAAATATATGCCATATACTGTGCAAAATTGCGACATGTCACTATATCAGCCTATATTGATCGCTATGCCCGATATTTTCTACAAAACGGCTAGTATTTTCTTTAGATTCAATTGACAAAAAAATTTTGCAGTTGATTAGTCTAATACTGATACACCTGATATGGCCAATATTGATGTGGCCGCAGTAGATACCAATGCTACAATAATTAATACTGTTATTGATACTGTGTTTTATTTATGATCAAGACTAATGCTATTGTTATGGAGTATGTGGATCAATGCTTGATTGGAGTTTATGATTTTGATTTGGTGATTTAAGGTTCAAAATAAATTTAAGATACGGGTAAAAGAAGGTGGTGTGCTTGAGAATTCAGAATATCTACATTTGTGATTGAATGAGGTACTAATTTGTTGCCAATAGGAAAAGTTGAGAATAGACGATATTGGCAAAAAGGGTGGAGACAATGGTGGTGATAACAATGGGCTTCGAACAAAATTAGGTTATCGTGCTAGGTGGTCAATCTTTTCGGGATATTGCATAATAAGAATCTGGCAGTCTTTTCAGGACAAGTGGTTTATAATTTATTTATTTAGCAGGATGTGCAGACTAATAAGCACCAACACTTCTTCAGGGCTAGCATATTAGTACTGGCATATGTTGGACAAGTTGGTGTGTTTTATAATTTTTTAAAAAAAAAAAAATCGATTTTGAATATAAAGAAAAGTAAATTTTGATAATTCAAAAATAATGTAAAATGTAAACCCTCGTCTCTTTTTTCAATGTATGGTGCACGTTATATCACAACTCTTTTATATTAACTCATTATATCTAGATGACAAAACAAAAAAAAAATATTTATTCTTTATTGATAATTTATCATAGAGTAATATTCTTGATCAACTATATTCTCTTACATGTAAATAAACTATGAATTTTAATTTACATATTCTACCCTATCATATCCTCCTTTTTTGAAAAAGAGCATATCGGCGTATTAATGTCATATCGTATTGTGTCAGTAACTGTTCTTAGGTTGCTGAAATTATACTTTCTGTTCATTCCTTGTGCTCGTATTTGGAAATGATTTATTTAACTGAATTTGCTATAGTGATATGATGTAGTTTGTGCTTCCTTCTCTCCTCTTTTCTTGTCATATCTTCCTTTTTCATTTATTCATTTTTCTATTCTGGGTGGGTTGGCTTTTTCCAGGATGGGACGGAAGAAATTGGATTTGTTGATTTTTTTTTTTCTTTTTCGGTTGAGGGGGTTTATGAAAGAGGGCTTAGCCCTTTGGATCTATCGATTCACCTCTTAAATTTTTGTTGAACAGTTAAATTGTGCTCACTTGGAGAACTGCCTTCATGAAGCAAGAGAAGAAGCTCAAACCCACCTCTGTGCAGCTGACCGGAGAGCATCAGAATATACTGCACTTCGAGCCTCTGCTGTGAAAATGCGCAGCCTTTTCGAAAGACTTAGGTCTTGTATTACTTCTTCCAGTGGAGTGACTGGTTTTGCTGATTCTTTGCTCTCTTTATCTCAATCATTAGCCAAGTAAGAGACCAAGTGAAATACTATATTGACCTTTTCTATCTTCTATTATTTACCTCAATCATGTTTCTGATTGTGCTTATTTGTATTACATATACATAAGCAAACTGTTGGCTCTTTCTTTTCTTTTTTCTTGTTTATTTTTATTTTGATCCATTTTCATGGATTGTAATAGATCTTTTATTTGTATTCTTCAGTTCTTTATATGATAATGAAGATGATGGTGTTGCTGAGTTCCGCGCATGTATCAAGGTCCTCGCTGATAAAGTAGGGATATTGTCAAGGCAACGAGCTGAGCTGCTTGAAAGGTACTCAAAGGCTGATGCTGCCAGCAAGCACCTTTTAAAGGAGTTAGAAGAAAGGAAAGAGTTGGTCAAGACTTTGTACAACAAGCATCAGCTAGAGAAACAGGTAAAGTTTCTCCGGACATGTTTACATTGTTTACCATATATTTGCTGGTGTTACAATGAACAAATCACCATAGATTTTAAATGCCCTGCCAAATTGTGCTACACAAACTTTTTGCACGTTGGTAAATTGGTCTTTATTCAGTGCTACCTTACGATTGACCTAGTAGTCACCATGACCTAGAAGTTCACTTTAGGAGTTAACAAAAGTTTGAAAGTGGTAAGAGTATAAAACTATTTTTGGATCTTCACTGAACAACTCAAGTTTTTGGGTATTTTGGCTTCTTGACATGATATTACAGCCTTGGTAATTGAGTGTCCATGTGTTTGATTCCCCAAGCCTCCATTTTCTCTCATTTATTACACAACACATGGCATATATATGCCTATGATTTATCTAAGCTTCAATCCTACTAGGGTATTTGAGTGAGGGTGTGTGTTAGAGTATGAAATTATGCTTGGACTTTCATGTAACAGTTTAAGCTTTTGATACTGTTGATTTCTTAACAAAAAGATCAAGTCATCATTTTTCCTGGGGTTCATTTACTTTGCTGAGGCACCTAAATTTTTTCTTATTGATTTGGTGCTTCAACCGTGGTTTTATTCTCTTTCTTCAGCTTATCTTGAGCTGTTTTGAGAGTATCAAACGTTTTCTTCAGCCCTTCCCAAATAAGCTTAAACTGCTGATGCATTGACCAAATAGTGTTGAGTTCAAATCTTAGGAAACCGGTTTCTTAAAGTTACAACAGCCTAAACTTGAAGTATGAGGAATTCCTTGACAAGGAGCTAATTAGTTCTGCAGCTGTTAGTTTCCTTGGTGCTAATAGCCTGTTTACTCCGTGACAGGCAAACAAGGAGAAGATATCATTTTGCCGTTTTGAAGTTCACGAGATTGCTGCTTTCGTCCTGAACACAGCAGGCAATTATGAGGCAATAAGCAGGAATTGTTCGAACCACTACCTGTCTGCAGAATCTGTGGCCTTGTTTACTGACCATCTCCCGAGCCGGCCTGCTTACATAATTGGGCAGATAGTGCATATCGAGCGGCAAGTTGTAAATCTGCCACCTGCTGCTGTGAGGCCTGAGCAGCATAGTAAGGGAGATCAAGCAGACAGCTCGGTAACCAATCGTCTGACCCTGAATTCAGGGTCAGCATCAAACCCTTATGGCCTCCCTTTTGGCTGTGAGTATTTTGTAGTGACAGTTGCCATGTTGCCCGATACAACCATTCATTTGCCACCTGCCTCCTGATCCGGCAACGGAAAAAAACTGTACATTCTGTGTTATGTTAGCAGACATCCTAAGATAATATGGTGTCTCGTCCATCCATATATAGTTCCAGGCCCACACAAAAATGGATGGATGGGTGTCACATCATCGGAGTGTGTTGCCGGGGTGCGCAAACATTTCTTATGTAAATATATGAAAGCAAATGCCGTGGTAGTTGAAGCTCTCACAAGCAGTAGCTACTGATGACTTAAACTGCCATTTTGTATATATAACTACTTTGCTGTTTTTGCTCCATTAATATATGTTGCTGTGAATATTTATCAAGTTACCCTGAATCTTGGCTATGGTGGTGAACTTTTAGTTGAATTTGCTGTAATCTGAACGTTAAGCAGATTTCTTGAGCTTTGGGGACGATCGGTTTCCAATCTAAGATTTGCATATAACAAGAATGAAACAGCAGAGTGAAAGTCTTCTAAAATAGCTCTTAAAATTATGATTTAGGGTTTGTCGGAAAGTATTCTGTGAAAAATATTTTTATATTTTTTTATTTGGAAAATATTTTTTTAATTATGATCAAAATATTTTTCAATATTTAACATTTATAATAAAATATGGATAACCATATAAATTGATTAATAGTAGTGAATATCTGCGGTTAGTAATTGTAATAATGTTTTTCGGATGGTTATAATATTTTACAGCCAAGGAAATAGTAGGCCAGGTTTGGGCAGGGTGGCGTGAGGCATTGCCCGCCAATGACTGATAATGGGCGTTGGGGATGTTCACGAGTGGTGACATAATTGGGATATTGATAAGTTTGGGTGAAGGCTTGGCGGTTAGCAAATGACAATAATGGCTAGAATTGTACTTGCATGATGATTGGTTGCATGATTAGGCATGTCAAATGGTTGCTAATTAACCGTGACGGCTTGAGCCGTCACACTTTGGTTGATGCTTAACGATAACTAGCGCGCTGTCCAGCAATCGGTTGTGACAATTTCAGGCATTATTAACCAATGACTGACAATAGATTGATACATTATGGGCTACACTGATATTATATTTGAATAAAAACTTTTATTAATTAGTGTTGATAGACATTAATGATGATGCGTCTTAGATTCAAATTTTGGACGAATTTGAGTTTAACTGCTCTTTGGGCTTGTGTTGAGGTCAGGTCTAGTCTTCGTATTGTGCAGTTTGGATCCTACACACCATAATAAAAGATGAAAAATCAGAGAAAAATGGGGAGAATTGTTCCCCGATTTATCCTTCGACGTTCAAATCAGTAATCTACCTTCCAAGATGAAGGTAAAAACATAGTATACTAGAGGTGATGCTGGAAAGGAAATTTGTAAGTCTAATTCGAAGGTGCAGTCGTCGTATAGTGGTTTGAGATTGTAGTGCACTCGTAGTTAGCGGCTCTTTAGACCACTGGGTTCGTTGGGAACAAGCAATGGGAAAAAGAATAGCAATTGGTTACTTGAGGAATGGATTGCTTATGTAAGTTTGAGTATTGAAGAAAGCGTGCCTTTGAGTGCGTCATCAGGACTTTTTATAACTGTTAGGGCTTGCCACATTCCTTAGGCAGTAAGGCGAGCTGCCAGCAGTCTGAAGGGATCATTTCCATCCATTGTGCGGATGCAGGCGCCATTCAGGGCTGTAATGGTCGGGAGGGAGGATTTCTTCCTTCATTAATGCTGAAGCTTCCATTGTGAGATGTGCGTTGATTTGAGAGCTTCCTTTTCAGGATGTGCACTGATCTGGGGGCTTCCGTTATGGAGGAGGTTTCCATTTGGGGAGATTTCGCATTGCGTCCAATTAGGATAGATGATTGTTGTGTGCGGGAGAGGACTCATGGGTCGCATCCGGCTTGGGTCGCATCCGGCTGCTTGAGAACTTTCTCCGATCAATTGGGGTGTTGAGCGTCATTTGGGCGAGTGGGTTGCGATGCTTTCTGGGCCGATTGCTTTTTTAGGCCAGCTCACTTCAGCCATCCCAATCATTAGCCTCGCATGCCAGTGGTTCGAATTTTCGGCGTCCGGCATGTTCACGATGGGATGTGACGGGCTGTATTATCTTCTTAGGTTTGACAAAAATTTCCTTTTTCACTATTCTTGGCATGACTCCTCTGTTCTCCGATTCTTTACATATTCGCCAGGTCGGTGGTCCTTTAGTGTTTAGCATTCCGCTTGCTTCTCCGCGTGCTATAATTGGGAGTTTTCGACGTTTCTTCGCATCATCCCCCTTGTTAATTGGTGAAATGGTGCGGAAGCTTGACATTGTCGGGAAGCTTGCTGCTCCGTCTACTGGCTCTGAGCTTAGGCTGTTTGTGTTCTCCAGCATCACGGTCTCGAGTCATGGTGCTTGGTTCGCTTTGGGCACTCCTTTACGTGCAAATGGTTGCTTTGGTCATCCCTTTTCGTATGGGTGGCTGCTTTCTTAAGTATTACTCTCTTTCTCACTTTCCGTCACTATTGTTCTGTTGTATATTGGCCTCTGAAGGCTATGTAACTTATAAGGAGAAGGTTAATGAAAAAGCTATTTATGCGAACAATTCCTCTCTTGCCTCCTTGTCTTTTGTCACTGTACACATCTTGTTATTATTATTATTATTATTATTATTATTATTATTATTATTATTATTATTATTATTATTATTATTATTTTGTGCTTCCGAGTGACTGAGGAGTTGTGGGTCCTAGTCGGACGGCTTGACATACGGAACGTCCATACTTTCGGAGTGGGAATGGTCCAGTCAAAGAAAATGGGAAGATAGTTGACCGGCTATGTTGATCCACCCACCGTGATCTAGGTGAAGCTGGAACATTAGTTGACCAGTTTCGTTGACCAACCATTGTAATCCAGAGAGCGTAGCAGAGCCAGAATGGCGGTTGATCGACTCCATTGACTGAACCGCTAGAATCTGGAGAGAAGGCAGAGCCGGAATGGCGGTTGACTGGCTTCGTTGACCAAACCGTTGGAATCCAGAGAGAAGGCAAAGTCAGAATGTTAGTTAACCAGCCTCGTTGACCAAACCGCTGGAATCCAGGAGAAGACAGAGCCGGAATGGAGGTTAACTAGCTTTGTTGACCAAACCGTTGCAATTCGGAGAGAAGGTGAGCCGGAATGGAGGTTGATCGCCTTTGTTGACCAAACAACTGGAATCCGGAGAAGAAACCCGGTGGTCTTAATGTATTGTTTTATTCTACTGCCGGTTGGGCACTCAATGAGTTGTTGAGTATTTTGGGGATTCACACTTTCCTATTGCGATTCGTCTTTTTTTTACCACATGTCGTTGCAGAGGACAACCATAATCTTGGCAATAAATGTGATAGGTGATTTGACTTGATTATGTTTTCTTTAGATTCAACACGTGTCTGGCATAATTGCCGCGCTTTTTCGAGGCGCTAATTCGTTTTGGCGGCAAAGAACTTTATAAAAACTGAGGGTCAATTCAACCACCATTCGAAGATGCTAACTGTGGAGACAGTGAGGGTCATTTTCCAATTCACTCAGAGCGGGGATTGGATCTCGCTCTCCTCTAGGGAGTTGCACATTAGCCACGATATCTACGAGTTCGTGAAAAACTGGAAGGACCGATTATTCTATATAAGGGTTTCTGATGATTGGCTCTTATCCAAGGATTGGGTAACTTGCCTGAGGTCTTCATCGAGAGGCCCTCATGAGAGGAGGTGGAGGCGATTGAGCCTCTATTGGAGTTGGTCCGAGAGCATCCGGACGAGTTTAGGAGCCTTTGCCTTCTGGACCGGTGAACGTGGGCCCCAATAAATTCGTTTGATCTCCTCGAGGACACAAGGTGGTCTTCACCAACGCCTTCCCAACCTAAGAGGAAAGCTGGGGCTCTTGTTATTGGGGATCCTTCCAGCAGCCCTTCTTGGAAGCGGGTTGCACCGGCTCTGCCTTCTTCCTCTTCCACTGCCTCCGATTTTCGCATGGTCGGGCGCCTGGTGGGCATTGGTGAGTAGTCTTGGATTGAGACTTCCCCTATTCTTTTGGATTTAGGTGATACGGAAGTCTTCGCCGGGGAGCCTATCGTTGAGTTGCCCCTATCGAGCGTACCTGCAAGACCGGCCATACTAGTGGAGGGAGAGCTGGTTGGGCCAATAGCTGGAGGGCTTATGGAGTAGTTGGTTGAGCAGCCGGTAGAATAGATTGCCAAAGAGCAGGCGGAGTTAGTGGCAGTAGCGCTAGCGGGGCTGGTGGATATCGACGAGATTAGTTTCTCTGCCGCCTCGTCTCCTGCGGCGATTGACATCTTGGATGCCACATCCGTGGAGGTCCTTGTGGAGGAGGGTCGTGTTGCTGAGGAAATGGCATCCATGGCAGAGTTGGCCCTGGAGGCTACCACACTTAGCCTTCCAGCTGGCCCGTTGGAGGACCTCCCACACCAAAGCCCTAAGGAGCCTAATCCGATTAGGAAGAAGAAGCGCAAGTTCTGACGGTATTCCTTCGAAGGAGACTTTCTCTTTCCTTTCTATTTTGTCGGTGTGGTTTGACTTTTCTTCTTTGTTTGCTTTTTGGAATTGTAGGACCAGAAGATTGTTGGCATTGTGATGAAGGGCCTATGTCACAAGCAGAGATGATTGATGAGCGGGAGAAGGAAATTCTCCAGCTAAGGGAACTCTTGAGATGATAGAGCGCTGCTATCGCTTGGGCCCATCAAGATTGAGAGGAGGCTATTGCTCTCAAGTTGGAGCTGTCTGAGTTGAAAGAGAGGTTGGGGAGGCTAGAGACTCGGGCCATCGAAGTCAAGAAGTTGGCGGGGAAACTTCAAATGAAGAACATCATGATTGAAGACAAGATGACCACTCATCTGCATCCAAAGGAGGTGAGCCAGGCACTGAATGCCAGATTTTGGAAAGGTATTCACCTCTACAGACGGATTGTCAATATGATGGTCCCCAACTTTCCAGTGGGCATCCTTGACCCTATGAATTGCATGGCTCTGGAGCGCGATGACTTGACCGACTTCTCTCAAAGCGGAGGGGTGCCTTCCTTATGTCCTCCTAGAAGCCCCCTGCCCTAGCTGAGATATTTTTGTATTTTTGTATTTTGTTTCTCAGCCACTATATTAGTCGTTTGTATAATAACATTTATTAATGAAAAGAAATTCATTTCATAAATGTATCGATTTCTCTACTTATGTGCTATTCTGTTTTTTTTTTTTGCTCTAGCAGGCCGGTTGGGCATGCTTAATTTTGTATCTAGGACCCATGTTGCCTTTGGGTTGTCGTATGGTGGTGCTGGTCGTGACTTTGTCTTTGACCATCGCAAACTGGTGGCGTGCAGCTCATTGATGCGATGTGACGTCTGTCATTATGGTGTTGCAGGTGGGTTCAATCGGGTATAGACACATGTCACTTCGCACAAAAGTGACGCGACTCTTCAAACTCTGCTGCGATGTCGTTTTTGGTGGGACTTTTGCCTATTTAAGAGTGGCGTCTCCTGCGATCGATTTACCACTTGTCCTCACAGTTCCTTTAATTTCACAATGGCTGACGAAGACATAATTGATCTTCTAAGTTTGCTTGGTTTGGGATGGGAGGCATCGTCTTCTCTTTCGCCAGAATCCTACTCCAAAGAGGGGAGCAGTGACGGGAGGATGCTGACGGAGAATGGCGATGAGGACTCCGTTGTTGTAGTCGCCGTTGAGGAATGGAGCCACCCGGGCCTTCCACGACTCGAACCCTAAGGTGTCTTGCTGGCAGCTCCATGCCCAAGCCTGTTGGTCCCTCCCGTCAAGTATGTCTATTTCGTCGTGTAGTTGCACGGATAACTGTTAGTAGTTCCCCTTCGTTGACTCCTTTTTCACTTGTCAGCCAACGAGAAGGCCTTATAGGTTGGACAAGTTTTTGTCTTCCCTGGAAGGCGAGATTGCCCGTATGATGCAGGCTCAGGCTGATCTCGTGGCTGAGGAGATGGAGCAACGTGTTAACGTTGCGGTTGGAGACGCACTACAAAGTCAAGTGCGAGCCAAATACCTTGACTAGGCCCTGTTAGAGTCTGATGCTAGGTTGTAGGAAGTCTCTGGTGCACATGCACGGGCCATGGAGAGGATTACAGCGCTTGAAGGTGAGCTGAGGATAAGGCTTCGTCCTAAGGAGGTGGCTCCTGCCCTAGAGGAGTGGTTCCAGGCGGGGATCCACTTTAGCAACAGGATTGTTTCCTTGGCGGACCCCAATTTTCTTGTCGGCTTTTTGGACTCAAGGAATGCTAGTCCTTCTCACCGATCGAAGTTAATCAGATATCCGGTCGGGCACGGTCGGAGGCCTACGCCACGTCCTCCAAGGGATCCTCCATCTTCGGGTAGTCATCAAGATGAGTCGTAGGTGTAGACAACTTCTTGTATACATGGGGCCTTTGAATGCTCCTAAAAGCATGTTTGTGCTGTTTTTTGTTGCACAAGGCATTGTACATTTTTATGAATACAAATTGGCAGCATATTCTTTATCTTTTTTGGTTTGATAATGATTATGTTTTGGATGGCGGTGCCTAGATCTCAATTTCAAGTGTCCTACCTATTGTTGGAGCATGCGGTGTTCTTTCACGCTTCGCTTCGATTTATTGACCATTGTAGACTGATGGTGCTATCTCTAGTGGGAGGAGGTTGTCGCGCGCGTGCTGTAAAAGCCCCCTAAGGTTTCATGTTCGAATGCCAATGGGCCACTTGGTTTGGGACCAAGGTTTGATTCGACCATTAATGGGCCGCTTGGTATTGGACAAAAGTTTAATCCCACCACTCATGGGCTGCTCGGTATGGGACCAATATTTAATCTAACCGCTTACGGGCCACTTGGTATGGGGTCAAGGTTTAATCCAACCGCTTACGGGCCATTTGGTATGGTACCAATGTTTAATTACAGGTGAGCGAAAGCCCACCTGACTTAGGGGCTAACTTAGGGGTAGTATAGGCTGTTTGTTTTCAGGCAATTTTACACAAGCATTCATATGAGAAAGAAAAAAAAATAGAAATGCAAAAACATGTGAAAAGTTTAATCATTTTATTAATCGTGGTACAATATCAAATGCAAACTTTAACATACTCATGACCTACCTAGACCCGGTGTGAACCTTATTGGAAATACCTTTTGAGATGGACGACATTTCATGTCCTTGGAACTAACTTTGTTTTGGGTTTGAAGCTTATATACTCTATTCTGTGAATGGCTGAGATAAGGAATGGGCCTTCTCAATTCGGGAAAAGTTTGTTCCTATTGGCTATTTTACCCATAACTTCTATGTTCCATAAGATTATATCTCTCACTTTGAACTGTTGCGCTTTTACCATCTTGTTATAATAGAGAGAAATTCGCTATTGGTAGGTGGTCGTGTGCATCCTAGCCGCATCCCCTGCTTTCTCAATAGGTTTAAGTACTTCCTGAGGTGTTGGGAGTTGTGGAGTGGGTCGAAGGCCTCAACCCGAGGTCTTGGGAGTCGGATCTTGACAAATATCACAGCCTCAATTTCGTAACACATACTGAAAGGTATCTCGCGCATTGGCTTTTTTGCAATTGTCCGATATAACCATAGCACATAGGATAATTCGTTCACTCAGGAGCCCCCTGTGTTTTCCAATTTCATCTTCAGTTTGTGTAGCAGTATTCGGTTGGTGACCTTCACTTGTTAGTTTGCCTGCAGGTATGCTACCTAAGTGTGAACCAATATAATGTCCAAATTGATGCAATACTTGGTAAAGTACTTGCCAGTGAATTGGGCTTTGTTATCGGTCACGATGACCTCGAAAATCCCAAACTTGCAAATTATGTTCTGCCGGACAAATTCTATGGCGTGCTGCTTAGTTGTTCATGCTAGTGGGGTAGCCTTGACCTACTTTGTGAAGTAATCAATGCCCACCGCAACAAACTTCCTCTATCCAAATGCAATGGAAAACGGTTTGAGAATGTCGAGGCCTCATTGTGCGAATAGCCATGGTACTTTAAGCAATCTCAGCTCCGTAGGCGGTTGATGGTGAAAATTGCCATGGACTTGGCAATTATTGCATTCTTCACAAAATCTATGGTGTCCTTCTTCATGGTTGGCCAATAGTATCCTTAACGTATCACCTTGAAGGCTAAGTTCTTCATATTATTGTTGATTCTCTATTTGTGTGTTGAAATTGTGTGAATTTGTTGTATATGGGTAAATTTTGGAGGATTGGAATTAAATTGGGCCGTTGATGAAGAAATCGATAAAACAGGACATTCAATTCTGCCGTGAGTTTCTAAAAAATCAATATGATTCTGGGCTCAAAATAATTAGTATATAAAATTTATAAATTTACTGTTAAATCCTGTGGGTTGAAATTTCATTTTCATGCTTTGATTTTGGAAAATTTTGGTTAAGTGAAGCTTTGGGCAAAATAGAGCCTTGACTCAATGGGAAAATAGAATTTCGGACTTCACTTAAATTAAGGCTTGAGGATTAAATCTTGATACAATAAATGTATATAAATTCGTGATTTGCATAGTTTGAATTGGTGAGAAACTGGTAAATGGCAAAGAAATCGTGTTACGTTGTCTCCCGAAAATGAAAGTGGACAGTATGTGTGACGTCGTGTGGTGAAAATGGTGCGTGTGTGCTGCTAAGGCTGGTGCTAAGTGTGTGTGGCTATGTATTTAGCAGTGTGTGTGTGTGTGGCAGTTTGTGTGTGAGAGCAGAGTAAATGTGTTCCTGCCTTTGTTGGCTGTAGCCATGGGTATCGTGTGTGTATATATACATGACATTGTGCCGTGAGTTATGTGCATGATAGTGGTGTGTGAGTGTGTGTGTAGCGTGTGTGGGTAGCCGTGAGGCATAGGAGTGATATAGGTGAGTGTGAGAGAGAGGGCAGCCTTAGGTGTAGCTATGTGAGGGGCATTGGAAATCCATGAGTAAATGTATATATATATATATAGGGGATTCAATAAGATATTATGGTATTCCATCGAATATTTAAACTATCCGTGGTACTTTTCTCTCTTTCAATAATAACATTATTTGTGTTATTTTCGATTTGCATGTGTATAGTCTTTATCAACACCAAATGACAATTCTTCCGTTGAAATTGTAAAGCTTTCTTTTTATTATACTTGATTGTGTGAGTAGTTAAGTTATTCGCTTCCTATGATCAAGGCTAAGGGTAGTGTATGAAAACACTAAGGTGCCTAATCGAATGGGAGGTTACGACATCTTAGTATAGTCTACACTTATTTGATACTGATTTTCGTATCATGGTGATAATAAGATGTATTGTTTATTATAGAGGGATACTTATAATCATGTGACCATTGGAGGAGATGATATTAGGGATATTATTTGACGAGGGTATTATAGATGGTTTGGACATACCACGAATATAACTTTTGGGAGGACTATTGGGGTAGTGAGGATACCATGGATAACCTTGTTATACTTATCTAACCGTTGTGGGGTGTAAATACGTAGCATTTGGTTCACGATGGTAGAATAAGGTCCAAGGAGATTTAATGTGATATTTCGTCACTGTTGATACCTCTTGAGTTTGGATTCAGTAGAATCCACGAGTTATATCCGATAAAATTTGTGTCAAATTTTACGATATTCAAATTTAGTGGAATCCATGTTGTTTGTTATTATTTAGTTTTCAAATCATTCATGTTGATATTCAGACCAGGAGATTCCCTTTATTTCTTATAATGTCAAATTCTGAAGGATTTTTGCCTCTTATTGGTAAAATCTTATGATCTTTGTTATATCATGGTTTGGAGTGACCTATCATTTTTATATATTTGAATCGTAGATGTGATGAAATGTACTTTCTTGAATATATTTATCTACTTGATATTGTATTATTATTTATAACTCTTGACATATATTGTATATTGTATGTATGAAACATTTACTATCTTTTCCTATTTGTTTTGGATTAGTTATCATTTGTTATATATTTGACTTACTCTTACTATTTTTTTTCCTTCTAGAGTTGTTGATTTAGACGATAATGACTCTAGAGTTTGATAAAAAGTTGTGGCAAGAGAGATTGAGGCCTAGCGGAAAGAGTGTTGATTTTATACTCTAGAGATACATTTTCATATTTTGTTTTATTTTGTTGGGATTTGTGGGATTATGTACTTTTTTCAGATTTATCGTTGGCATGAGGATATTTTAGATTATTATATTTATATTTTTATCACTTGTGGATATATTATATATTGATTTGAGATTTAAATTTTCCTATGTGATTAGACATGGGTATTAGTTGTAAAATTTGTGTTAGGGTTGTCACAACTTTATGGTGTCAGAGAATTAAGGTTCTGTGTGAATACTTTAGAATTTTTAAAATTGATAATATTTGAGGATATTATACGATTAAATAATATTTCAATATTTAGATTTACTTCTAATAAATTAAGTCTGGGTGGAAAATAGTATGCATTTTGGAGGACTTTCAAGGCTTGATATTTTGATGTTTGGATTCTCTAACTAGTTCGAAAACTTAATATATCAATGATTGTTCTAGGTTGATAATTTTTTTTTTTTAGAGCTTCTTAAGGACTTAGAAGATCGTTAGCAATTTTAAGTCATAAAATATATCATATATTTTGGGTTTAGAAGAAAAATTGTAGGACAAAGTATTAGTATATGTTAGATTCTAAATTTTTTTATTTTACAGGTTGTCAAGATAACAAAATACGAGTACAGGAGACTCTTGCAAAAACTTACGATGGCATTCATACGGAGTGGCTCAGCTCATAGTACAAGCTCTTAATACCTAGACTTGCGGATCATAGGCAATGAATGTGCAAACTTTTATCGTTCAGCTATTCAGAAAAAGAGGACCACCAAAGTCTATTACTATAGATTCCGAGATCAAATCATCACCTTTGTTAATGTATAAATGACAAAAGATTAGTAGTTTTCTCATAATCTAGGGCTATGCGTCGTGCATTATCGTATGCCAAAGAAGAAGATGCCAACTTTGTTCAATCAGCAATAATCACAAAATCAAGTAGAACTTTCACCATTCTCGATCAGGCTGGTTTCGATCTCGATTGTTGACGTTTTGAACATCAGCCATGTACTTTTGGATGATCCAAAGCTTTCACATCTACAATAGAGTCGGATGAATTATCGATTAGAGACATTACTATCAATTTAGAGATTTTCAAATGCGTTACGACCATATTGCTAGTACAAATACAGTATAGAAGATCAACTTCTCTATCAAGCTAGCATAAATAATCGCAATGATTTCAAAGACCTTACAAGATGGCATTTGTGGAACTAAAGGAATTAAAGGTTCAGTTGCAAGACTTTTCGGATCAGGGGTTCATTAGACCTAGTGTTTCACCATGGAGAGCACCTGTACTTTTTGTTAAAAAGAAAGATGGTTCGATGCAATTATGTATTGACTACAGGGAGCTCAACAAATTGACCATCAAGAATAAATATTCATTGCCCCAGATAGATGATCTCTTCGACTAGTTGTATGGAGCAAGTGTGTTTTCAAAAATCTACTTAAGGTTAGGCTACATCAATTAAAGATTAAGGAAAGTGACATTTCAAAGATAGCTTTCAATCAAGATATGGATACTATGAGTTTCTAATGATGCCCTTCGGCCTAACAAATACACTTGTTGTATTTATGGATATAATGAATAGGGTATTTAAACCATTTTTGGACAGTTTTATTATAGTCTTTATCGATGATATTCTGATCTACTCCAGTGGAACTGTGGAGCATGGGAAGCATTTGAGAATTATGCTTTAGAAGTTGTGTGAAAAGCATTTGTATGCCAAGTACAAGAAGTGTGAATTTTGGTGAAGAGAAATCACATTTTTGGGCCATATTTCATGAGTTGGAGTATTTGTGGATCCATCTAACATTGAGGCAATAACAAATTGGGCTTGTCTTACCACTCTATCTGAGGTGAGGAGTTTTTTCGGCTTAGCTGGGTATTATAGGAGGTTTGTAGAGGGCTTTTCTAGTATTGCCATGCCAATGATAAAATTGACATGAAAAAATGAGAAATTTGTTTGGTCTAACAAGTGTGAACAAAGTTTTAAAGAATTAAGCAAAAATTGACCAATGCACCCATTTTGACAATTTTGCAAGGATCAGTTGGATTTGTTGGGAGAGAGTGTTGATTTTATACTTTAGAGATACATTTTGATATTTTTCTTTATTTTGTTAGAATTTGTGGGATTATGTATTTTCTCCAAATTTATAGTTGGTGTGAGAATGTTTTAGATTATTATATTTATATTTTTATTAGTTGTGGATGTATTATATATTAATTTAAGAATTAAATTTTTCTATGTGATCATATATGGGTATTAGTTGTGAAATTTGGGTTAGGGTCGTCATATTATATGTGCTATATCATCGTTAATAAAATTAATGATATCATTCCTTATCTTCTAATTCTTGTGCTCGAACGGTTTCTCCCGGCAATCCGTGTGGTGAGTCTTGGGTGGCCTGATGGTCACCATGTTGACCACCTCGTTCGCGACCTGATTTCTCGGTTGTTCCTGCTCAGGCTTGTCCTCATGCGAGGGACAGGGATTTGATCCCAGTGTCCTCAGGAATTTGGTGAGGCAACCCCGGGGATCAGCTCCTCTATCTCTCTCTGTAGTTTTTAGTAGTCTTCTGTGCTATAAACTAGAGATCGATAAAAGTCACAGTACTTCTTCGGATCTCCTCCCTCCGGGTTCTTCATCAGCTTTGGCCATTGGATGAATTTTCCCTCGAATTTGTATGAGGACGTTTGTCTGTGAGTCATTTAGTGGAGTCAGGTGAATGGGTCTGAACTCCCTTTGCACAGTTGGTTTAGTTTTGTGCTGCTTCCTTCGAGGGTTGTCATGGCCCTCATTCTTCCTCTTTTCATTCGCCGACAGGGAGAGAGGATGATCGGCCCATTCCGGGTGCTTCACATCATCAGCCTCCTCCATCGCTATTTAAGCTCTAGTGATAGACTTACCCTCTTAAAAGGTTTGCAGGTCTTTGTCAACAAGGTGCTTAAAAAAGTCACCTAAACTTAAAGTAGAAATGAAACTACTCAGCTTCACCTCGTCGGTGAGATTGATTATCTTCTTGGCTTAGGCGATAAATCACCCGAAGAACTTCTTCAGGTTTTCGCCTAGCTTCTACTTGCGTGGGCAAGATGTCATGGTTGCTTCTCTTCACAGCGGCAAGAGGCATACTAAGCTAGGAAGCTATTAACAGTATCCTAAAAACTCCAAATTGAATTTGTCAGGAGCCGATAGAACCAGATCCGGGTGTCCCCTTTTAAAGTGAGGGGGAAGTACTAGCACATAGAAGTTTCCTCTAGGTCATGGAAGCTGAGTAGAGTACAAAAGTGATCGAGGTGATCCATGGGATTGATACTTCCGTCGTAAGGTTTCAGGGCCAGTGTTTTAAATTTCGGTGATAGCGGTTGGGTCCGGATCTCCATTGTGAAAGGAGATCTCTTAAGATTGTCTAAGTGTTTGCCATCTTCTCATTTGAACACGTGGTTCCATATTTTCTGAACTTTCTCTCCACTCATGAGGAGGTTGCAGACCTTTTCGCGTTGAGATAGTTCATGAACTCTGAGTATCCGACCGTATGGTGTGGTGCCGACCAGCTGTTGCCACTTGTTAGTTGGGTGATGCAAGAGGCTCCTTCTTGAACCGGGGGTCTTTGCTGGTCTTGAAAGAAGTAGGGGTTCCTTCTTTCTGGGCTCTCATTCGGAGCTTCGCGACTCAGTTGTCCTTTTAGACTTGAACAACTTCTGGTGTTTGAGGCTGTTGAGGTGCTAGAGTTACCCGGTCGTGCGGCCTTCTTGGTCGACTTCTTCTTTCTCTAACTTCCCCGCTTCGAGGTCGGAGTGTGGGCTAGAGTGGAGAAAGCCCCTACCTCTATTTGCCCTGGCATGTGCAAAGTGCCTGGAGTATTTGGGACATCCTGTCCGTTTGTTCCACCATCGCTAGGATGATCGGAGCTGGTTGATTCTTGAGTGGTTGTTGTCGAGGGGAGGTGACTTCTTGTGTTCATCTCGTTGATAACATAGATGCTGAAATGTGGTTAGGCCTTTTGTTTAGCTTCCCCTGACGATGCTAATGATACGGTCGAAGTGGATTTGGGCATTGAGTTTGTCTTGATGTTGGAAAGTTTGGAGAAAGTATAATAAAATACCTACCTCTCTCCGATTTGTCCCGACTCTCAAGTTTGCACTTCCAAGATGAAGAAAGTGGCAACAAAGTATGCTAGAGGTGATACAGGAAAGAGATTTTAAGTCTAATTCGGAGGGACATCTGAGTCCATTTGTTGGAACGAGCAATAGGAAAGAGAGCAACCATCGCTAGGATAATCGGAGTGCGTCCCTAGGGCTTTTATGGTTAATCTCTTGTTTGGATCCTTTCCATCCATCGTGCGAGTGATGCCATTGTCGGGGAGGTGACATTTCCTTTAAAGCTTCCATCGTGAGATGCTCTTGAGGGTGTTCATCATTTGTTCGTTGATAGGTCATCGGGAGATTCCCGCATCGTGATAGAAATAGTGGTTAGGCCGCTTGGGCCTTTTGTTGACCGCATCCGGCTGCCTAAGGGCCTTCTTCGGTCAATTAGGGCTAATGATACATGGGCTGCAATACTTTTCGAGTCTTGGTTAGCCCAATTCAGCTATCCTCATCAAATAAGTATTGAATAAAATTTTAAAAAAATATTTTTTTTATTTTTAAGATTGTAAGTGGTATTTTGAAATCTAAATTTATTTTTTTAATTAAAAAATTATTTTTGTTGGATAGGCCCTAAAATCAAAAATTATGGTTACAACAAAAGTAATCTGCTGAAATTATGAAAAAATCTCTTATAGTATATGTTTGGATCCCAATAAACAAATAAAATTAATATTAATAAAATACAGAAAAAAATTAGATTGAAAAAATGAACCTCGTTTAAAATAACTTACACAAGCACACAATTATATAAATATCACAATCCACCTACAATATACATACACAGGATCAAAAACTATTATATCATTCATGGCTCAAACACAGTACTCCTAACTACTTTATTGAATTTAAAAGAGATGTCATTTGTGACCAAAACAAATTAAATCATCAGAACAATGCGGAAGCAACTATAACTATAAAATAACCATAAATTAATCTGCGGAAGCAAAAACAATACATTACTCCAACAGAACATAACTATTTATATACAGATTTCATTTCACAATCAGGCATTTTTTAAGTAAACTCCAAAAAAGATTCTTGGATCAAGACTTTTTAGCTAATCCTTTCTTTATTCCTTCCCGTCGATAATAGTGGCTTGAGAAAAAATTGAAAGTAAGAAGTGAACTAAGATTCAACAAATTACCCAAAATCGTAAGAACATATTCTAATATAAACATGCAATTCGAAGGACAAATTCAAGAAATTTACATCAAATATGTATATGGGTGAGGATACCCATGAAAATTTAATCATTAAAATTTGTTCGTTTTCTCAAAGCTTGAATCAAAAACATAAATTCTTCATTTATTCCTAGTTCGGAGTCCTTATCTGAACATATTCTAATCCTAATTCCTTCATACTTTACATCCCAAGGACAGGATACCCATTTTAGTTTAAATTGTTATCCTCCATATTTTGCATCCCGATGGACAAGATACTTACTGATTAGTTTTCCTCAATACTTTATACCCCGAGGATAAGATGCTTACTGATTAATTTTTCTCAATACTTTACGATTCGAGGATAGGATGCTTACTAATTTGTTTTAACTGTTTTCCTCCAAACTTTATATCCCGAGGATAAGATGATTACTGATTAGTTTTCATCGATATTTTATATCCCGAGGGTAGAATAATTCTTCTAAGCTTAAATTCTATCCATATGACCTAACTAGAAATATCTTTGTCCTTATTTCCCAAATCGAAACTTATCTTGCCTTGAAAACCACTCTACTTCATACCATTTATACCTTCAATTAACCTCAGAGTTTCTCGATAACTTAACGGTATGGTTTCAGATAAAATCCTTAAGTACATAATGTCCAGATAAACCCCATCAAATCTCCAATTAACTCTTAAATTTTGAGATTTAAGATTTTCATTCACCAAATCTCTATTTTTGTTCTAAGATTCCCCATGGAGCTTCCGAATATAAATCAGACACAAAATGTATACCAAACGGTGAAATCGAAATCATAAACCTTGGTAATCATATACAAATACCAAATCTATCCATATTTACCACTATTATATCACTAATTTCGGTTAGGGTTTAGAGCAACTAGTCGGACACAAATCGAATACAAAACATGTATCAAACCATGAAATCGAAACCCTACTTTATTATATTTATGCATAAACGTAAAATCTATCCACTAAATCATGAAAACATGCATAATTTTCCAATTAGGATTTGAATTAAACCGTTCGGGCATAAATCGAACACAAAACGTGAGTTAAAACACGAAATCGGAGTTGTAAGTCATAACATATATACATAAACATAAAATTTAGTCCAAAAGTCATAAGATTTATGCATTATTCATATCAAATCTGAGGGAGTAAGAGATTTAAAGCATAAACAACAAAATGGAGATATTAAAATGCGGTAAAAATAAAAAATAACATTCGGGGTACACTTGCCTTAGCCTGATCTACCGTTATTTTTATCTAAATCGAATGGAATGGTTGGATTTCTCATCCTTAGTCCTCTTCTTCTTTTCCTTTCATGCTTCGTTGCCTCGCTTTCTCTTAAACCCACAAAAATGACGCAGGAAAAAAGCACACGGCGCTTTAAAATACATCGGGCGCTGGAGCACCCAAGCGCACCGCCTTGCCAACGTTGCGCCTCGAGTACCCGTCAATTGTATTTCAAGCAAGAGGTTTTGTTTTTCCCACCCCGTTGGCGCTCGAGCGCTACTCGGGCGCGGGTTAGGCCCGTATTGAACCTACAGCGAGTTTACTTCACGTTTTCGTCATCCGGGACCCGTTTTGATTCTTCCAATCCAATTTTTCGCATCCTAAGATCCTAATTTTAATTATATAACCTTAATAAGTTATGATTATCATAATTTAAAATCCGAAATCTTACTTACGAATTAACATTTCACGATTTACAACTTTGGTTTCTGATTTATCAATTCCGAATCGTTAGGCTTTTCAATCCGATTCTTCACGTACCAATTGACCTTAATTCACTTATTTTAACTTAATTACTCAGTTTTTGTTATATTTTGGGAACCGGTACTCTTACGGAGCCCAACTTCTTTTTAGTTATCATATTTTGGGACTCGAATCATTACAGTATAAAGATATAAAATTAACGGTGAGATGCAACAGAAGTAAAATTTAAATTAAAATTAAAGGAAAGAACAAAATGAAGAATATTTAATTTGATAAAACCTTATGGGTAATCCTAAAGCACGTGGACAAGGATCGGCCCCAAGGACGTTGTACTGCACTGATGCTGCTATTGAATTTAATCTACCAGCCACAAAAAAAAAAAAAAATATATATTTTTTTATGTCAGAAATGCAAACGCATTAAGTATGATGTTTATTATTTTTATTATTATTAAAAAATGCGTTGGCAATCATTAAATTCGTTTCTAATTCGTAAATCGTCTCTCAAATCAAATACAAAATTTCACGTTTACCGCCCATTTTTCTTGTTGTCAGCCTGTGACTCCATTCTCTCTTTTCAATCTCTGCTAGGGTTTCCGCCAGAATGCCAGACCTACGTAGTTTGTTGCTCCACTTCGCCAGCTCCAGCTCATACCATTGATAATAACCTCTCTTGAAAGCCATTCGATTCGAGCAATTTGCTCTACTCTCATCCCATCGAAAACCGTAGCGAGACCACGGTTGAGTCTGCATCTCGGACTAGAGGCCGCAGTTGTTGGAAAATCACGAAGACAGTGATCTTCCTAGCGGGAAAAAACAGAATTCTAAAAGTCATGGTTGTAACGGTGGATCATGATTCGGATGATTACGTGAAGGCTTGGTGTTACAAGCCTTTTATTTTTTTATTATTTGTCTCCCATGTGCTGCTGTTTTCCCACTATTGTTATTCCCTTTCCTTAGTTTATTAGCACGTGTAGGATTTTACTTTTAGTTTGTTAGCTAGTTTGTTACTTTTAGTTCTTCCCCAATTGCTTTGTTTATTAAAAATGTATTGGTTAATAAATGAAAGGGATTAAGAAATAAATGGTCTCAACTCTCATGTCTTCTCTTTTCTTCTTGTTTTCTTTGACTTTTCTCTGCTTTATCTCTTTCTCTCTCTCTCTCTCCCCTCTCATACTTTTTTGCCTTTTTTCATTTCCCTCGTTTCCTCTTTTCTCTCTACCCCACTATTCATCTACTTTTATGCTACTTCTTCTCTGTTAAACTCCCGTCTCTCCATCTCCTTCTCTATTTTAGCTGTCTTCCTACATTGTCGGCGCCACTAGCAATCCGTGCACATATCAATTTGTGTTTTCATTGAGATCAAGGTAGAGGTGATGACGATCGAAGAACATGCACTGCATGCGCTCGAAATTGCCGTTGCACGGCTGTCGTAAGAGATGAAGAGCGTTGTCATGACCATCCACCGACAAACGACGATCATTCGACAACACGTAGAGCAAATTGCCAGTACCGCCTCCACTACAGAACAAATCCAGCACTCCCTTGCTGAAATCAGTTGGTCACTTAACCGAATCGAGCAAAACTGGTCAGTAAATCCTCCCTCACATATGGCTTCTTCTTTTGTTACTGTTCATCCTCCACCACTACTTCCGCATCGCAACTGCAAACTTTAACCCACGCCTCACCCAATAAGCTACCATCACCACCAGGCGCCACAATCAATCTTCACTTTAGCTTCACCTTCACCAACCCGAAATCCTTTCCTTCACCGGTTCTGTACCACCAAATGTAACTCAACTCGCCAATTTAGTTTCCTCCATAGAACAAATTCGGCTCTCCTGTACCCACTTAATCGACCAACTACCCTTTCCAACTGCAAATTCCTCTTTGATCCCAACTTTCTCACCGAAAGTTGTTCAGAACCATCCTTTACTACCCCATGCATCACCCGATTTTCACATCATTACTCCCGTTCAATGTCCCACCAACAATACTAATGATTCTAGATGCTCAAATTTCTACTGCCTGCCACCCTCTAAACAATTGTTACACACCATGGAGGTATCACTGTACTCTACTTCTTCCTCCATTTTACCTCCATAATTTCTTGCTGAAATGACAACCGGGTGAGCTCCTATTATGGAAGCCTCTACCATTACCAAAAACCATCGGTGTGGAAAAATCAGGTGAGGAAACACTGGATGTGGGTTGAACCTATTCACCACACTACCCACTTACCCAGCCATCCACTAACTCCACCTTAACTCTGCTAAGCAAACTCTCTCTTCCAAGTCTGCCATGCCAGATCTCATACTTAATAATCGATGCAGACGGCTCTGTCTAGATGATGGCACAACTTGCCTCTGTTACGGCTCCATCTGCATTTCATTTTAACACATTTTGGCTTCCAAACCAGAAATCAATTCCTCCTTTATGGGACAAAATTGGTTGGTGTGTTTTCATCAATTCTTCATCAATGAAAGACCAAATTAGTTGCAAAATACTTTGTTTAGACGGGAGAGAAATTTTGCTATCTGACTTGATAAATGGTGTGGCTTCCTCAAGAACTACTTCATCACTTCTGCAGCTTAATTACAATAGTCAATCGGTTCAGGCTAGAATATGACAGTTAGCATCCGTTGATTTGATTGAGTTGTATAACAAAGCGGAGGTTGAGCATTATTCTGTGACTAAAGATTTGAGGAGCAGCAGTAGTCTTGTGAAAAGTATGCGAAACTCTTGGGGACAGGCATGCTTGTGTGGGAAGAGTAGACAATGGTATGATCATTGTTGCATTTATTATTTTTATTCTTTGATCATTGTGGCCACGGAGAGAAATTTGCGTTGTTGGAACTACCAATATGTTACATATGTTTATATGGATAAAAATGCTGTGCCTAGTGATCTCAACCCACAGTCTCAAACTTGTGCTCTTACTTTGTTGCAAGAACTGGACAACTCATTTTTTGTTTTTGGATCCAAGCCGTTGGAACAACTTCTGAATATAAAAGTGCTCGAGCAAAGTCCTATTAGCCAGCAATTTCACTTTCATGTCTGAAAAATTAGATAGGCAAAATTACTAGTCGCTCTTGTAGCTGCATTGTCTATCAACCCTCGGCTTCATAATGAAGCCTATTCTAAGCGTGCAAGGTCGGAAACAGCGAAAATATTTGATGACACATATTGGAAAACTGACGTTGTTTAGGCCTGCGTTGTTATTGGAGAGAGAGCATTTTATAATATGGATTGGCTGAGTAAGACTTTCAGGGGCTCCATTAGTAGTTTCTCAGAAGGGGAATATCACGGAGCTTATGGAGAAAATACATATTAGAATTATGGCCAGCTTATTTCAATAGATCTATGATCGGATGATAACAATGAAGATATTGATTCTGCTATTGCATTTTCCCTTTCAAAAGAAGATCAGAAAAGGCAAAAGGTAATAAAAAATGACACCCAGTTGGAGGAAGATGAACTATTGGCTAAAGCTCTTCAAGGAGGTCTGAATTTTAACTCTTCTCTTCAATATGATAATGGAAACATCTTTCAAGCGTATTTCTCCTTCCTTCCCTCGGAGTTTAAAATCTGTGCTGGTAGCAGTTATGAGATTGGTTATGGACGATACATGAGTTGTATTGGCCATCACCATTTGCTTGAGACAAGAGGACTCTGTCTCTCGGAAGATCAGACTGTTAGCACAATTTTGAGGAGGCCAAGGATTGGGGTAGGAAACCAAATCATTGACTTGCTAACGAGGCCATATAGGCTGATCCGACGATGTGAAGTGACAGCTATACTCATTCTATTCGGCCTCTCTAGGTTATTGATAGGATCCAACTTGGCTCACGAAATGATGCATGCATGGCGACACCTCAATGGATATCCAAATCTAAGCCTCGAGGTTGAAGAAGGGATTTGTCAGGTGCTAACTCATATGTGGTTGGATTCTGAATTAATAGTCGGCTCTCGCAGCAATTGCGAGGCGAGCTTGTCTTCTTCCACATCGACCTTATTAACATCATCATTTTTGATTTCACTGATTGGTTCAGGTCATCCAAAAAAGGTAAGCGGTCACAGTTTGTGAGAAAATTTGATAAATTTTTCAAGCATCAGATCGAGTCAGATGGATCAGTGGCGTATGGGGATGGATTCAGAAGAGGAACCAATGCAGCAAGACAGGGAATTGTCTTTGCTACTGCTATCAAGTCTTTGGTGGTCATTGGCCCTCATGCTTATGTCACCGAAACCATGATTCGTAACTATTAAGTTACTCCATGTAAGCATACAACCCCATTGCAAGGCCTCTCGACATGGACTTCAACGAACTATCAGCGAGACTGTATGAATGTGGCTTGCATCACTGCCCAGGTAGATGATACATAGAACGCAACAGCTCTCTACGATTTTTTCTCTTTCAACTTTGAGGATAAGGTTTCTTTGATTGGGATGGTAATGTTACAAGCTTTTTATTTTTCTATTTTTTTTGTCTCCCATGTGTTGTTGTTTCCCTCTGTTGTTATTCCAATTTTCCAATTTGTTAGCACGTGTAGGATTTTACGTTTAGTTTGTTAGATAGTTTGTTATTTTTAGTTCTTCCCTAATTACTTTATTTACTATAAATATACTGGTTAAGGGATGAAATGAATTAAGAAGTAAATTGCCTCAACTCTCACGTCTTCTCTTTCCCTCCTGTTCTCTCCGACTTCTCTCTGCTTTATATCTCTCTCTCCCTCTTTTCTCTCTGCCCTCTCAACTTTTTCTGCCTTTTTTCATTCCCCTTGTTTCCTCTTTTCCTTCTACCCCTCTGTTTCTCTACTTTTCTTCTGCCGAACTCTCCTCCCTCCATCTCCTTCTCTATTTTAGCCATCTTCCTGCGTTGCCGGCGCCACTGCTGATTCATACACATATCACTTGGCGAGAGAGAAAAACTGCTGATGGTACGCCTGAGAATCATTCTTCCTTTCATGCCTTGTGGGTGCTTCAAGATTGGTATGTCAACTGGTTTTCTTTTGAACTATTACCTTATCACTAATTATCTACACTGCGTTGTATCCTATTGTATTTTCATCTAGAGTCATTTATGCTGATTGGTGAATCGTAGCAAGTTGTTTGCTTTTTTATGTATATATGTAATACATACTTCAGATTTGAATAATCGCCTAAATGAAGTCGAGTTCTAGTTCCAATATCTAGATCCTACATACCATATTAAATAAGAGATAAAATGATATAAGACTTACTTTTTCTTAGGAAATGGAAAGAATAACGAGGAAACTGATGATAAAGAGAGAAAGTTAAGAATTGGAGGGTAGACTTCATAATTTCTAGAATATGCAAATATTAAAAGATCAATAATTTTGAACTTGCTTTTTTCAGATTGTTCTCCTCTTCTTCCTGAAGAAGTGAGTTAATTAATAATTTGACTACCAGCTTGCGGTCTTTTTTAAAAGGAAATAATTGCTCATTATTTTTATTTGAAATTGAATTATCCAATCGTTTTATTAGCTCTGTATTAATACTTGTCCATTAAATGCATTAATTGCTTGCTTGATTTGTCCATTCATTTCTCGGTTCATATAACTATTTGTCAAGATTACCGTCCAATTTAATTAACAATTTAATCATTCGGTATCTTGGTCTTTAGTATCACCAATAATCTAGTTATTCAGCTATTTAGTATTTTAGTCGACCGGTTAGATTCCTTTTTTATGTTGGTCCAACAACTTGGTTGATCCATTCCTCTTCATGTGCTCTTTGTTTGCAGGCCCCATAAATCAGCGGGTTGGGTCAAGTTGGGTTAGTGTTATTTTAGACGATACCCAACAATATTCATTCAATTAGTATGTTGGTTCAGTTTCACTTTGTTCATCTTGGGCTTCCCCTTCATATCATTTTAAAAAATGCATTTTCTAGGAGATTATGTAAAAGGTAGTCCCCTCAAATAAAGTGGAAATAGACAAGGTATGAGACAGGAATTTTTGAAGTGCAGAAGTAAACTGGGGCACGATGCTCTATGAATAAGAAGAATTATACAATGAGTTTAATTGGAGTGTAGGTCTAACAATATTTAGCCAAAAATAAATTCTCTCCTTGTCCTGTGAAAACCACGATAAACTCTAATATAGTGTGTTTCTAGAATCCACTGCCTTATTGTTAATCACATCCAACAATGGTTTAATCAGGTAGGTGCTCGTTGAAACTCCAGGATAGAAGTTGGCACTGGTTAATTACACTCGTTAAGTAGGGCCGTGGACATCATAAGTGAAATCATGGAAGCAAAAGGGAACAGTAAAATGTTTTTGAGCTGTTGACAAGGGAGATCATACATAGCCCAAGAATTTCTTATGAAAAAATAGGCATTATACAGAAGATGGACAATGGCAAATATATTTTCTGTAGGTTTAGAGGTGTTTACATGTAATGAAAAGAGAAAAAATTAGTAGTCGACCATGGTTAAAATTGGCTTATATGATAGAAAAGTGCAAAGAAACGCTCACTCATCCATAATGGCTAGACAACATTTCGTTCACACAATTTCAATCAGTTTCGAGTCTATTTGCATCAGACAACATTTCTGGGGTGCAATGCTTAGTTTCAGTGGTGATTCGTTCCACAAGGCACTAACACTCAGCAGCAACGAAGTGTTGATGTGATCAAAAACCTGTCATACCCAGCAGTTTGCTGCTAAATGAGTCCGTTATTCTAGTAAGGATTAGCAGGCCAGAGGCACTTGTAAAGGACTTAAAGCGAGCCACAATTGATTCGGCAGACTCTTTGTAAGCTTTTTATGAAATATAAATCATTGACAGAACTCAAATTGAGTTTCTTGCACTCATATTGGAGGTGAAATCTCCTTAGTTGATTAAACTCCCATGGTTTCCTCCTAACGTACCCATAACAATAAGAAAGAGAACTAAGGAAATATCCTATTCTACTGCTGCTTGTAGCTTCAAAAAGATCACAGAACTCTCCATTCACAAGATTAGAGTATTTAGTGGTGGTCAGGCAGCAAATCTCCTACTGAATGAATTGAGCAGTGGCCTGATCCCTTTTAACACTTCCTCCAAGAATCCCAATCTGCAGAGTGCCATAGGCATTTTGCATGGTTATCTTCATCAAACATCTTGGAAAAATTCCTTCTATGATCTCTCCTTTACAGGTCTTGTCCCTTTATCATAGTGTGAAGACTGAATCGTCCATCTTCAACAAAAGCAGCTTGATTCTAAATAAGAAGACCTTCTCACGACTCATTAATCCTACTGGCAGGAGCTTTTAAAAATCGAATAGTATTGCACACGAGATGGATTTGAAATCTCGAGATTCCAATGTTCCAAATTAAGTTGTTGAAGTAATCTGGCTTTAACAAAAAGGCTTTGATGGCTTCATTGACTTCCTTTCCGTTTTACCCATCTCATGAAACATTTCGCTAGTAATGTTGTCTGGATTAGGTGCCTTATTACCTCTGTAGAAAACATTGATCTCTGGCCTCTTCAAATCATCTGGACAATTGCTCCCTCCGAAAATCAGATAATACTTCACCTCGTCTAAACAATGCCATATTCAAAAGCTGCAGATAGTGAGCTCTGGAGCCCAAATGTCTCTTTGAAATTGAACCAAAATCTGATTTACTTGGCCACTGTCATTTTTTCATATGGAAGAAGATTATGTAAATATTTACTGAATATTCATAAAGACATAATTTTGTTGAGGACCTTCTTTCTTTGCTTGTTGCACGGAAACATGCTGATCCTATCAGAAGCTCATGCCAATCAGCCCTGGCCTTTTGTTGCAATCACGTTCCTCTGTTTGAGCAACGTTAATAAATTGTTCTCTTAGGTTCTTTTATTGGTTTAATGAGCATTTAACCGGTAAACCTTTAGTTTCATTAATCTATATCAAGTGCTCTCTAAGCCATACAATATGAATAAATGTCAGTGCTTCTCATCCTACCGTAGTTTGCAAAATGCTAGAAAAAGTGAATTTGGATTTTTGACTTTTTGGTTGTTTTATGAGCTTATGAGATCATTTATGACAATACATTTGAATAGATGACATTTTCTCTCTCCAAAGGGGATAAACAGATAACAGGTTTCTCATAATTATTTCTCTTTAATTGAGTCATTCTCAGAGTAAATCTCTGTGGGTGTTTGCGACATTGCAAAAGCGTGTAGTAATCATAGTGTACTTACCAAAAAGGAATAGATGGATTGTTCTTTTAATTTTTTACAGGTCTTGGTGGGATAATCATAGTGTACTTACCAAAAAATGGGGATGATATTGTGTTCTACTTGAATGCAATTTACTGAACTCAAATTTTGAGGTTTCAGCTTAATCATCAGTGGCTCTGGATTATGGTTTGGGTTGATAAGCAGAATTAGAGAAATTATGATTGCACGAGGTGGGTGTCTATTCAGCAATTGCTTTAAGTATAACTGAACCATGTTTGCTTGGCCAATTGATTGCCCCCGTTTTGCTCAAATGCCCTTTTGTTTGCGGTAAAGTATTTAAGCACAATGACCCTTTTATGCTTGCTGTCTGTAATTATTATTTTGACTCCTTCCTTTTGCTACTTTTCTGTTTCCTGAGAACTCCTATCTTTTGAGTGAGAAATAAGAAGTGCTCCTTCACCTGTAATACAGTAGCATGAGACAATTCCGGTGGAAGTGTGCTTCAGGGGCTTGGAAACTTCACAAAGTTGGAATGTTTTTGGCATCTGCTCTCAGTAATCTGCTGTAAGTTATGCTTTCACCAGTTTTCTCTCCTAACCGACAACTTTGTTTCTATTATTATGCTGTATTTGCATATTGGTTGAATCTATATGATGCTTACATTACATGTCTCTGTACTTTCCCTCTTACTATGCATATCTGCAATGTTCTTGGAGAGCTGCTTCGACTTGTATTTGATTAGTTGGTTTAGATATAAATTGCCCGCTGAAATTAAATTTCCCAGTCTTATATATGATGGACAGAAAATGACTTTTTTTTTTTTTTTTCTGTTTCCTTTGCTCTTCTTCCTCTTCTCCCACCCCTGCTAGGTATTAGTGTTTTGTTTAGAATTATTTTCAGTCCAAGAAATTTGTTTTATGGTAGCACAGTCAAAGAAATTTGGAAGACCTTTTGACTCCATTTGTTTGTCGGAAAATATTTATTCGATGATAAATATTATGTATGAAAAATATTTTCTTTGAAAATGGTTTACACATTTTCTATGAAAAATATTTTTAAAAAAATTTCTTATTGAAATATTTTTTGATATTTGAAATATATTAGAAAATATGGATATCATACAAATTGATCAATATCATTGGATGCTGGTTGTTATTAATTATAGTAATATTTTTGAGATAATGATAACATTTTAAAGTCAAGAAAATATTTAAACTCACTAATTATCGGTATTTGATATATTTGTATTTTATTTTAGTGGTGGACTCAAAGATATTACTGGTTTGCGACCAACGGTTTAGTTGGAGTGTCGACGACTAGCAATGGTCGACAGAAACAAGCAAAAGAGAGTTAGGGCAAGTTGTACAATAACCAATGTGGTAGCGGACCTGGGTCAAGGTGTGCCGGTCGACAAACAATAGCCGCAACTAAATGCATCACCTCCAATTGACTAAAGACGAGGTTGGGGATGTTAAATGCTTGCAATTGAAGGAAGAAGAACAAAGCATCACATCCAGTGACCGAAGACACTGGTTGGCATGTTGTCCGATGACTTATGGTGGCAGTTTGAGGCATTGCTAATCGTATCCATCAACGAGTTCATGTATCATGTGCTATAATACTATTCTCTTTGGGCAAAATTTCTATTAATAAGCATTAGTAGTTATTATTAAGCAGTTAATGAGCTCTTAAAAATAACTTTTTATTTTAAAAAAAGTAAGCTATTTTTTTAGATTTTAAGCCTTATTTTCCTTTAATCAGAAAATATTTTTGTTGATTTATTTTTCATATGTGCTAAATATCAAAAAATGTGAAAAATATTTTTTAGTAAGTTATTTTTTGATAAATAAACAGAGCCTTAATTGTCATATTTATTGACATTGCCTTTGTGGTTACTTGGTTGCAATTTGGACACCTTTTTATCTCACCAAATCCTACATATTCCTCAGCTTTTTTTTTATTTTTTCCTCTTTCAAAATTAAATTTATATTGATCAAATTCTTAATATTGAAAACATATATAAAAGGCAAAGTCAAAAGATATATTTTCTAATGTCTTTATTTTAAGTTGTAAATTTTATATTTGATTTATTTTTCTAGAAAAAGATGGAAAATATATTTTCTTAACTCTTTCTTTTACAAATATTGTTCCAAATTTAATATATCTGATGGATATTTGTTCAATTTTCCCAAAAAAAAAAAAAAAAAAAAAAAAAGGGGGGGTTGAACGAATAGCAACACTCATGGAACAATTGTTTTTGGGGTAAATAAACTGTATTAATTACAGAATTTACGTTCAACCAAAGCACCAGGAAGTCTTCCAAAAAGGATGGTTCATCCACTCCAAAATCCCAAGGAAACAAAATTCACAACAAAACATGGGATAAAATTGAGACCCAAAAGTCCCATGGGACAGTATAATGCATCAACAGTCATCCGATTTTATCCCTGATGCTCTTTAATGATCTAGGAGAGATACACAGGCTTTGGAAAATGGTAATACACCGCCCAATTGTATCTAAAGGCATGGAGTAGAATTTTTGAAAGTAGAAAATTTCATATATCATTAATCGGATTAGTGTTTCTGTTCTATGATTTCACTATTGGCATTTTAAATTTATAAGAGAACCGATATCTCTTTATTTTTAAAATAAAATGTGTATAATTTAATTCAATAGTCTATCAAATAGTTTCCCCTGAAAATCTACTCTTTGATTTTTTTTAGTTCTTTCTTCTGTTTTAGTTGTAGAGGCAATTCTTTTAGTATTGAAGAATGTTTTTAATTTCAAATGATTAGTAGATACATCATGTATTTACTTAATTGGGAAGGTTTTGGGCATGCTTACATGACTTTTCCTCTTGAATTGATAGATATCAGAAGTCTTGAATATACGAAAAATTCCATCTCTTAGGACTCTTTTTCCTAGCTTTGAAGTTCAAGCATCCTCCAATTCAAGGCGGAGTAATGTGGGTAGGTGACTTGAAAATGGCTCGAATAAGTGATTGAGGGTGGCCTCTCTTCAAAATAATTTTCTTTCCACTTGACCTTCTTGAGGTTGATGCCCACAACTGGAGGATTTTCATTCTATGAGTTTGGCCTTGGACTTTGTCCCATAGGGACTTTAGTTGATTTGACATATTCTAAATTTAAGTAACTAAAGCCCCAATATTTAGATTAGCTGGAGAAGGAGCACTCTTGTGACTTTTTCACGAATCCGGACCACAACTTTCTTCTTCTGGAACAATGTCATGGGATAGGATATCCTTTTGTTGACTTGATTGTCCATGTGCCATTGTGTTCACCGTATTTAATTCGTCAAAGAAGAGAGCGGTTTTTAGTAGGTGTGATGTGAATTAGATACCGATTTGTGGCCGTTTCTTGAAACGTAATAATTATTCATTATTTTGAACCATTACACTCATTAGGAATTAAATTACCCAATCGTTTTATAAGCTCTGAGTTAATATTTATCCGTTAAATTCGTTAATTGCTTGATTGATTCTTTTGTTTATTCATCAGTTCATGTAAATGCTTATTAGGATTATTATTCGATTTAATTAACCATCTAATCATTCGATACCTTAGTTTTTAGTATCTTCAGCAAACTAATCATTTGGCTACTTAGTAATTCAATCAATTGATCAGATTTCTTTCTGATATTGGTCCAATGACTTGGCTAATTCATCCCCTTCACAGATCCTTTGTTCGCAGGTCTCATAAATCAGTGAGTTGGTTCAGTCTTATTTTAAATGGCTACGGTCATTTTCCACAATGTGGCTGATGAACAGTCTCAAAATAGTCCTAAGGCACATGATTATACGGAAATCAAAGTTGTATGCAGGCATGGAGGATAAAGGGAATATAGATTCCAATTTCGACTATTCCACTTCATGTTAGGTCCTTACATGAACAAGTTCTGATAGTACAAAAGGATGGGTGGACAGATAAAGACATGGCAGAAAATCTTGGGAAAAAATATGCCCGACAAAAAAGGAAAAATCTTTAGACATCTGCTAAATGGTCTGTGTATATGTTGTTTTTCTGGGGGTGGGGCACCGGCAACTAAGAAAGTACAAATCAGAATCAGTGTTATTTGTAAAACAATGTTTACTAAGGCAATCAATTTTTCAGGGCGCTTTAAATATTTGGAACAGGGGTGTTTTGAGACATTATTTAGTCATCGTCGAGTGATATGGCATGTTTACGTCATTGTATTCTTGTGTGAAATTACTAATGTTAATAGATAAATTTCGTTCATTCATTTTTGTGTAAAGCTATTGATATTAATAAATAAAAAAAGGTTACGTAATTAAAGCTGTTGAAATGTTGTTAGAAAGTGTTTATCTAAGAGCACTGCTAGAAATGAGCTCCCAAAATACTAAGAAATATTATTCTGTAAATGACAAAATAAGGGGTCGAAACTGGGAAAGTAAGTAATGCGATTGCCACTCTCTGTTTGGGTAAGAATGCCCAGTATTACTCTTGGATTGGAGCAGATTCAAGGTTGGTTCACCTGAAGATGGCTGTGAAGTAGCAATAGAAAATATGAACACTCTGGCCATTGAAATTTGAAAGGCTACAAAATCTGCAGCCTCCCACAGTCGATGCCAGAAACTCTGCCAACCGAAAAAAAAGGCGTGAGAAACTCAGTAACCAAAAGCTTTCTTGAAGTTTTCATAACCCCGAGTAAAAACTGTAAAGATAAAAGAACGTAAAAGATTTAAAAAGTGTAAATCACTTTACTTTTTACTTTTTTTTTCTGGAATATTTTACATTATCAAAGTTCTCTTCAGCATGATTCTCTTCATCACTTTTTTGAAAACCCCAAATGCTATCCTATGGGTATTATCTTTCTTTGATTCATTCACTTATACTTCCTCTCGTTCTACCCTCTCCTCTCTTCATTCTCTTGCAAACACTCTGTGTGATGCAGTATGCAGAAGAGTTCATCAGACAGTTCATTTCTCTCGTCTCTTAGATAAGAAATAAGAAAGAAGATTTTTATATTTATGCTGTATGGTTGTGGATGGTGAGCTACACCCTCTTCTATGTGTAGATCAGAAGGTCTTTCTAGATCAGTAAGTAAGAATTTCTAGCTTCTCCTACCTAATAGCGCCGTGTGAGATCATATTTCCTCTCATTTAATTGCATTTTAGCTTTCATATAACATCATCCTCTGTTTTATTTCTTTTTTCCGCTGTTTCTTCCTTATTTCCTTACTCCATTTTTCTTTTCTTTTTTTCTGGGCCGCATATTTCAATTAACTAATTTTACTGACGTTACTTTGTCCCCCAGCCCTCTCCCTGGACAGAGCTGAAATGAGGTCCATTGGATCATCATTGCCTTGAACTTAGAGCTTTCATTTTACCACTTCAGGTACTTTTTCCCCCTCTCTCTTTCTCTCTCTCTCTCTCTCTCTCTCTCTGCTCTCACCCGTCAAAAGTTAATCTCGTTCTCCAACTTCTGACTTCTTCTCGGACACCTTCTGTCGATTGCTGCTGTTACCCACCAATATCATCGTCTTCCTGTGCTTATGATGCAAAAGGAGAGGTAAGGGCTAGAATGGTCACTTTAGGCACGTCCGTTGAGATATATATTACATCCATATACCAGCCGTAGCCACTCACTTGAGGGGCAATGATGTCAATTACCTAACCTTGCATTTCTATATCTTCGTCTCATAGTTTTGGAAACTAAATAAATTAAAGGTAGAGCTAGTTTGTGCTTACATTCGATGTCATGAACTTGCATGGGATGATGATGGCAAGGGTTAAAGGAAAGTTTTTGAGTAATGCAAGCAAAGGCAGAGGCCCCTATTAGGAAATGCACGTCACTCATAAACTTGTAAGCAGGCCAGTAATTAAAGAAAATTTTATATCAAAAAAATTATCAAAGATGTTCTCAAATCTTTATGCTACACTTTTATTTTTTCAAATTTTATTTTTTAGTTTTTTTCGCATTTTCATAATTTGTTGTATAAAAATTTTTGAAAATAAAATTGATAATGAAAATAAAAAATTGAAAAATTAATATAGAAATTAAAAAATAAAAAAATTCTATAATTTGATTTTTTTTATTGAATACATGACCAATCTTAGTTACCCATGTCTTGTTTAAGTTTATGACTTTTACATACATTTATACAATAAAGATGTCCAGTATTGACACAATTAATTTTTTTTCAATATTTCCTATCAAAGGAAAGATGAGCATTTTTCATATATTAAAGAGGATGCTTTTTCTACAGCCAATTATATGATAGATCAATTAGTATACTAAATTGTCAGCTATAAGTCCGTTTACACTCATTTTCACTTGAAAATTTATTCTTTGAAGTACGAGTTAGAAAAACATAGCAGAAAACATATAAGCAAGAACACCTCTCTTATTAGGAGTACTAATAATATACTAGATTAGTGTCGCAGGGTTAGCTCTAGACCACCCCTAGAATCCACCAACGAATGTTAGGCCAATAAGCACTGTATAGTGTAATGTCTTTGAGTGGCATTCTCAATAAAAAACAAAAAAACCCTCGCTTTCTATGCCCTGTTTTTGCCATCAGAATCAGACCCCTGCATTAAATAGTGAATAATGTTATAATATAAAATTTGAAAGAGGGTCACAGATGGAATTTTAGCGAAGTGCAGGGATAGACGGGGGGAACAAGACAGAGACAGAGAAATGCTTGTGTAAATCTAGCTAATGATGGGCTCCCGAGGCAAGAAATGTGAACGACAATATTTATCAATCCCATGCTTATAAAAGTATAACATCTACGCCCTTCACTGTTTTTCATCTCAGATATCTCTAGTTATGCCAAGACAAAAAAATATAGTCTCACACAAGCCTAGATCAAAATGTCCTTAAAGCCACTTTACTCTCCTGTTCTTCTCTCCCTTTCTCTCTCTTCTTCCGCTCCTAAGAACAAAGTTGCTAGCATTTTGGGGGTGTTTAGGGGTTTTTCATAAAAGAACAGTAAACCCCATCAAAAACAGCGATGAGATAAAAATTGTAAACATCATGTGCAACCCCGCCTCCTTTTTTTATTAATTTTTTTCTTTTTGCTTAATAGTTAGTTTGACCAAAATCCGCCGACAAATGTTATTTTTTTCGTGTGTTCGTGAACCGGAAAGCTTAATGCTTCAACTTTGTCTCCTCAATGCTTACGATTATGTTTATGTAATGTCAGATTGTGGGTGTTGATAGCTGCAGCGGCGGCAGCGGAAGCGGCAGAGAAGAGGGAGTCGCAAAAAGGGTATATAATATGGTGAAGGCCTCGGAAGTTCAAGCATGGATTTTGCCTTTGGAGATGCTTGTAAGAAGGGTAGTTTTCTTTCGCTTTTCCGCGAGAAGGGTTGGTTGTAAAACCCCCCATTTTGAAGCATTTCCCATCTTTGCAACTAGCTACCCTGTGCCTGTTCCGTTTCTTTGATCGATGATGGTGGTTGTTCTACGGCGACGGCGGTAGAGGTGGTGATGGGTTGTGATATTGGCGGGACGGCTCAATCTATGAAATATCTAATCCTTTTGACTTGCTTCTTTTTTTGTTCATTTCTAGCTGCTGGTGTTCAGATCGAGTGGAATTCCATAGCTTCTTGTCAAAAACAGGTTAGCCTTGTTTCTGTTGTTGCTATTTGTTTCGGATGAGACAAACTTGCTCGCAAGCCCTTTGCTTTTGTGCTCTGAAATTTCAGTTCCGAAACTTCACTGCCCATTTTCACCCATGTTCTTGTATGAAATCAGAAGATCAAAGGTAAGGCCAGATAGCTTAGCTACAGCATATTAATGATTTGCAGATATACGCATCATATTACTCTTACTATTGGGCCACCCACACACACGCCCTCTACTTTTCCTGGCTTATTTAGCCTGGAAAAAAACTCCACCATGGATTTTTGATTGGCATTCATCTTCATTTTTGCATCTTCTTGAATCTCATTCATTCTCCCAGTTGATTTTTTCACATAGACGGATGATCAGTCAAGTAGCGATGAACTGGTTTTACAGAGAGAGAGAGAGAGAGAGAGAGAGAGTAAAAGACAGATAAAGAGACGGAGGTATGGGGGTGGTGCTGAGTTGAAGATGACCTTAGCATTCCATGGTAAGTGTCCTGTCAGTTCGGCTACCCGGACCTTGAGCTCACTCTTTCACTTTTTCTTTTTTTTTTCCCCGTGCACGTGAAAGCTTCAACATCACAGAAGGTGTGTGGGGTGAGGAGCGTTAACTAAGTGATTTACAAATTGATTTTTTTTTTTCTGTTTTTTTATTGTGAGGTGAGGATTTGTTGCCGTGTAGTGTGGGTCCTAGCAGTGGTAGTAACATGGGGCATAAAAAGAGGGTCTTTGTTGTTGGGACAGTGGTGGATGATAATTTTAATTTTTTTTTTAATTTTAGATAACATGACATGGAATTTATCCGTTAACATTAATAAATCTCTATATATAAATAAATAAATAAATATTACGTCATTTTTAAACATTTTTGGTATTGTGATCGTAGGCCACATAGAAAAACCACTGAATGGGGTGGCAATTGACCGTCCCCTAAATGCTTTAATGCTTGTTTTAAAAATAATTTCACTTTCTAAAAGGCCATACATTGAGAAGAATTGGTATTTTATTCAAATTTAGGACAAAGTCTCGTATTCCCTTAAAGCTGTCTATTAATTTCTTTAGAAACTGAAATGCAAGCAGCTGGTTTTGTCAATCGATTTTGCAGGCCGTAATTAATGTTCATTTACTAGCTTATTGATTGAAAATAGTGCTTTGATAAATTCGTGAAAATTTAAATTTGTTTCTCCCCTGTCCATCATTCGTCTGAAGCTTGATAATGATTTGATGAAGGGTTTGCTTATTTTAAAAGATAAGTAAAGCTTGTTGGTCGAATCTGTCACTCCCTAACTTTGTGTAATCATTTTTTAATATTTAAAAGGCTATGATTTGGTCGTGCTAATGAACTGAGTTGGGCGGTTTACAAAAACACAACTGTTATGGAGATATTATTTAATCGTCAATTTATGATGATTTGATTTTGATCAATCTATTTATTTTTATATAGATTTATCAGTATAGATGATTAGCTAAGATATTATATTTATTAAAATTATTCCCATAAAATTATTTCCTCCAACACTACTCATCCGGTGAATTTATTTAGTAGCTTAAGGCATTCAAATCATCTAGTATAGTTCTTTAGTAGGTTTGTTCTAAGTATGTCATGGCATTTGCTCAACTAGTTGTACAAGAATAAAAATGTAATGCTATTATTTTCCTTTATAGCCACCAATCTTATGAATAAATGACATTTGCTTAATTTCTAGCCCCTTGTTTTTGGGCTATAGTTGAATTTAAAGTACACATTTGTCACTCATAAAAATAAAATATCATATAAGTTTAAATACTTAAAAGTCAAAATTAAACTCGTGATTAAGAATTTAATTGTAATAATAGAATACTTTTCTATCGAGTATACCCCTATGAACCCATTATTTATAGGAGAAATGTTATTTGTTGTGTTTATATAATTTATCTAAAGCATTATTTTTTATATATATATGGGGACCTGTTATTAATAAAAAAATAAATAATTAGATAAAATAAGCTTCACAAATAAAAAAAAATTATAAATAAATTATAAAAAAGTGATAATAATTTTTATTATTTATTTATTTATTTTTGGGGGTGGGGGGTGAAGCCGGTCTTATTTGCCCCAGCATTTTGGGGTTTGCCTCCACGAAGAGAGGCAAATCCTCAGAGCTAAGGAGGACAAGACACGGCAATGGAGGGTCGGTCAGATTAATTGCGGGGACTCAGATTAGAACGACAGGACTCAACGGTAACATTTAATTCTGAAATTACCAAATTGGCCATGTAAAGTACTGAAGTGCCTCCTAACATGTTACGCTATGCTATTTTTATTTATTAATATTTTTTATCATTTAAATAGATAAAATTATTTTAAAAATATTAGACGGTAAAAATTAAAATAATATTTTAATATATTATTTCAAAAAAATTAATTAATGAAATGGGTATTTTATGCAAATTACAAATTGAAAATACAGTCAAAAATATAAATAAAGAGTAAGTCTTTGTGTGTGTGTGTGTGTGTGTGTGTGTTCTATAATTCAGAGTTGTAGCTGTTAATACCAGATTCGAAATTAAAATCAAGTATAGGGGCTCTTTCAAAAAGTTGTGACTAAAAATAGAAAACTTCTCTTAAAAAAACCAACGCTCTCGAAAAGAAAAAAAATATTAAATATATATTGTTAGATTATGTCCTCCTACCATAAGATGCGCCTGCGCCAGGAAGGCGATCGCGGCCAGTAAGATCGAGGCCTACTATGAGTGCCAGCCAGACCAACGAAAGGGGCGCGGCCGTGTCTTGTGAAGCCCAATCGAAGCCTGCAATAAGATTAAACGCTTGTCACGAGAGCGAAAAGCGGAAAGGCTTGATAGAGGCATAGGCCGGGCGCCACGCTAACGCCACCAAATGCCGTCTGCAGGAGGCCAATCAATCCTCGGCTCGGGAAAATGGGCGTGGTCTACGACGATTTAGCGCGTGGAAAGACGGCAATGATAGCGGGCCGACGTGGCCGGGGTCCATGACAATGACCCGGCGCGATGGCCCAAGCAAGGCGTTGGGCGCGAGAGTCCAAACAGGGGGAGGCATATAAGAGCCCTTACCCCTGAGAAAAGGATTCCGATTTCGGTTCAGCGATTTTGCAACTTAGAGAGCAATCACCTGGTTTCAAGCTCTCTCACTGAACTTCCAAAGCTCTAATCCCCGGAAGGTTCAACCAAATCGCTTCCCTTCTTCTCAACCCGCCAAGCGGGAAAGTTAGCCACTCATCGCGGTGCATCGAGGAAGCCAGGGGCCACCACCTCCGCCTCATTGCATTTCTTCACATCACCACACCCGCCTTTTCTCACGCTTCACAAGATTTCTCCGCGCACCCACTTTAGCGTGCGCATTTAGTTTATTGCGGGAATTCCACGACTTGAGCGTCTGAGCGGCCTCGGTGGGAGAAATCTCCAGGACCCTTCACCTCTTGTTTGTTGTTTGTGTTGTGCAGTCCAAGTTCGAGAGACGGAGACCAGGACCCTTCTTCCGGAGCCCCTCGTGCGCTTAGGAATCCAGAGGCTCCCTAATCCGCATTTGAGCCTTGGGCCCGGACGCAACATTGGCGCCGCCTGTGGGAAACCGACGGTAAAGCCAAGTGTCTCTTTCCCACCCAGCAACTGAACGACAAAGCATGGTGAACACCAGAGCACAAGCTAGTGCTCCTGCGGTGGAAACCACCTGGCCCAAGACGGGTTCCCCACGGGAACAAAGCGAACAACCGATAGGAGCTCGACATCTCGCCACCGGCCGCGGAAATAGATACCCTGAAGGAGATCCTCCTCACCGTGTGCGCGAACACCGGGACTGCCTTGCCCGGGGCGGCTCCTCCAGCGGCTCAGGCCTCCACCTCCAAGAGAGAAAGGCGTCGAGAGGCCACTCGCAGGAGGCGAGCTAACCGGCTCGACCGCGCAGCGGCCCCGGCCGCACCAAGTGGAGATGTCCAGAACGAGGTGGAAAGCCGTCTCGCCGACGATGACAGGGAGGACAGCCCTGAAGGCCGCAACCCCCGCAACTCGCGTGGCAACAGGAGGCCACCAGCCGTAGGCTCCAACGGCGAACGCGCCTCCCATGCGGAGAGCCGCCACCCCCAACGAGCTCAGATGAACCCCCAGGGGAACACGGAGCTCCGTGACGTCCTCAATGCGCGAAGAGGCTCTACGGACCCCTCGATGGAGGAGAAAGTCAAGGTGTTGTGGGACACCGCATAAGGAGATACCCACGCCCTCCTTCGCCGACCTCCGTAGATCGCCCTTCGCCATGGACTTCATGGGACGCGCCGCGTTGCCGAGCAAGTTCAAAATGCCGAAATCTGGAGGGATATGATGGAAGCAAGGACCCCATGGACCATCTCAATCGCTCCGCACCCACCTCTCTCTACAAGGGGCGCAGCGAGGCCCTGATGTGTCAGTGCTTCCCCGTCACCCTTAGGGGCAACGCGCTGCTCTGGTTCCACGGCCTCCCCCCGAACTCCATATGCTCGTTCGACGAGCTCGCAGACAGCTTCCTGAGCCAGTTCGCTTCCAGCAGGCAGGAGGAGAGGCAACCATGGCACCTAATCCGCCTCCGCCAGAGGTCAGATGAAAGCCTGAAGCGGTTCCTGGACCATTTCATCACTGAAGCGCGACGGATCCCGCACCTCTCCGAAGAGCTGAAGCTTAACGCCTTTCCGTCGCCACTCGCGCGGGGACTTCTTCAAGCACTGTCGTACCGGCGCCCTCGAGACCTTAGGGAGGCTGAGACCATTGCCCGGCGTACATCATGGCCGAAGAGGCCATCGAGGCGGCGCCCGAGCGAGTGGACCGGCCCCTAAGCCCTCGAGCCCGGGAGGAAGAAAGAGGGACAACAGCGACCCGCGCCTCTCAGCGCCGAAAACAAAGAGCGGTCCCGACGCCGCTGGGCCCAAAAGGGATTACGGAGGGACCTCCCGACCCCCGAACGGGGCCGCCACAAACATCCCGATGCAGATCCGGGATGAAAAATTCTTCAAGTGGCCAAAAACGCCGAAGGGTCCCGGCGCGGCGGCAGGATTGGCTTTGCTGCATTACCACCGTTGTGCAGGGCACTCGGCGAGAACCGCACCACACGGCAGCAGAGATAGAGGATCTCGATCCGGGCGCGGACACTTGGGCGATTCGTGAAGGGCTCAAAGTCAAGAACTCCGCTCCTCCGACGGAGAACCCGGGCGAGCCACCGAGAGCCGCACGTGACCGAATGGTGTAGTCCACATGATTTCTTCCACCGACAGCTGAACGCCGGCGCGGGACCCCGGAGATGACTTCGGCAAGCGGGCGAAGTTAGGGGTTAGGAATGATGTCATTAGCTTTAGTAGCGAAGACATGGCACATGTAACCTCTCCCACACCGACCCCCTTGTTATCGGCCCTTGTTTGGTGGTGGTGATGACTACCAAGCAAAGCAGTCTTCGGTGATAATGGAAGCTCACAAAATTTCTTCGCTTTCTTACCGCATTCATCAAACTTGGACTAAAACGTAACCAAATGAAGGCAAAGAGCGGGCCATTATACGGCTTGGACAACGAGCGGTTAAGATAAGGGATAGTGCGACTAGAAGTCACGATGGGGACCCACCCGCGCTCCATGACGCGCGAGTTGGCGTTCCCGCCGTCGCGACCTTCCGTCCGTGTACAATGCCATATTAGCGAGGCCTTTCTTGGATGGCCTTCGGGCCGTTACGTCCATCCCGCACTGAAGGTGAAATTTCCCACCCCTTGGGGAGTGGGAGAAGTTCTTGGAGACCAAGAAAGGTGGACGGACACCTTTTTGGCCCCAAATCAATCCTATGGCGCCATGCGGACAAGTGAAGACTGGACCTCCGCGACAGGCGTCACTCAACAGCCCGGCCGGGAGGAAATCGAGGCGGTCCGCTCGATCCCTCCGATCCGCAGCGATGCGTTAGCATAGGAAATCCCTTCAACGGCCAGATCGCGACGGCCGATTACCTCCTTAGGGCTAACTCCGACGTGTTTGCTCGGGGCTCCACCGACATGCAGGGATATCGGCCGATGTCATACCACAAAAGTCGGGCCTTGACGGAGCCAAAACCCGTCCGCAAAAGCGAAGGAACCACTCCGTCGAGAAGTTGGTCGCCATTAGGGAAGAAGTGAAGAGGCTCTTGGGCCGGATTCATCGTGGAGAAGTCCAGCACCCGAGTGGCCGTCAACGTCGTGTTGGTGAAAAAAGAGCGGCAAGTGGCGGATGTGCATTGACTTCACGGACGTGAATAAGGCTCTGCCTAAAGATAGCTTTTCGCTCCCGAGGATCGAGCCGGCTCGTGGACTCCACGTCCGGGCACGAATCTGTGAGCTTCATGGACGATACTCGGGATACAACCAGATCCAGGATGGACCCAGAGGACGAGGAGCACACCTCGTTCATGACAGACCAAGGCACATATTGCTATAAAATGATGCCCTTTGGTCTCAAGAATGCAGGCGCAACGTACTAGCGCCTCGTAAACAAGATGTTCGAAGCTCAAATCGGGCGGAACGTGGAGGTATACGTCGACGATATGCTCGTGAAAAGCAAGGTCGCGAGCCACCACGTCAACGACCTGGATGAGACCTTCCAGATCCTCCGACAGCATGGGATGAAGCTCAATCCCGCCAAATGCGCGTTCGGGGTGACCTCTGGAAAATTCTTAGGCTTCATCGTATCCCAGCGTGGAATAGAAGCCAATCCAGAGAAGATCAGGGCAATACTCGATTTGAACCCTCCGCGAACAATAAAGGAAGTCCAGAAGCTGACAGGGCGGATAGCCGCCCTCTCACGGTTCCTAGCCAAGTCAGCCGAGAATAGCCTTTCTTCAAGGCGCTAAGGGGCACCAAATCACGCGGGTTCAAATGGAATGAAGAATGCGATGAAGCATTCAGGGAACTGAAGACCTACCTCTCCAGCGCGCCGCTCCTGAGCTCGCCGCGCGAAGGAGAAGATCTCTATCTCTACCTGGCCACATCGGCTTTAGCCCTCAACTCCGTGTTAGTGGCGGAACACGAGGGCAAGCAGCAGCCGGTGTACTACGTGAGCCGGGTGCAGACGGACGTAGAGGCCCGTTATCTGCACACCGAAAAGATGGCGCTCGCGCTTGTCTATGCGGCGCGGAAGCTGCGACCCTACTTCGATACACCGGATCATCGTGCTAACGGACCCAGCCGCCAAGACGATTTTGCGAAGCCGAGACGTCCGGCCGGGTGGTTAAGTGTTGTCGAGCTCGGGAGTTCGACACGGAGTTCCGCCGCGCGGCCGTGAAAGGGCGAGCTCGCGGACTTTGTATCGGGCGTAGCGGCTGAGCAAGCAGAGGATAGCAGATTCGGGAGAAAATGATGGACGGTGATCTCGCCGTGTGGACTCTCGCGTAGACGGATCATCAACCCGAGGCAGTGGTGCGGCGGGAGGGTGTCGTGCTAAGGACGCCCGAAGGCATGGAGATCGTATACTCAGTTACCCCGGCCTTCCCGGCCCCAAATAACGTGCAGTATGAAGCCCTCTTGCGACCCTGACCGGGGCGAGGAGTGTTCGCGCGGTCGCCTGGTCGGGCGTAGTGACTCCCCGAACTCGTGGTCAATCGAGGTGAAGGGGAACTTGAAGCCGCGAACCCACAATCGGGTGAGGTATCGGCAAAGTAAGGGCCCCGATCCTCGAGTTTGGTCAATTCAAGATCGAGCATATCCGGAGATCGGATAACGAGCGTCTTTGACCATTTGGCCGGGGCGCGGCCGCCGAGAACCACGAGCGATGCGAGGGAGCCTGTGGAAGTCTGACGCACCCGGCTGGCGTCGGCGAGGACAAATAAGTATTGCAGATCGACACAAGAGATAATCGATGACGCCATACATGCGGTTCCTAATCGAGGGAACCTTACCCGAAGACGCCAACGATGCCAAACGGGTCAAGCGGCGGGGATGGTACACGATTGAATGGAAGGTCATGACAAAGGGATACTCGACTCCCTCCGAAATGCCTTACTCGGGAGGAGGCATTCTACGCGTTGGCGGGAAGTACACTTGGGGTCGTGCGGATCACACATTGGCGGGAAGAACCTAGCATTCGGTGTCATGCGGCAAGGCTTCTCTTGGCCACCATGAAGCGAGACGCTATGGAGTTCGTCCTGCAAGTGTGAAAGTTGCGTGTCCATGGGCAACATGACACACCACCCGCACACCAAGCTGCACTATCTCCAATCCCCATGGCCGTTCGCGCAATGGGGGCTTGACATACTTGGTCCACTTCCAATGGCTGCCGGACAGAGAAAATTCCTGATCATTGGCATCGACTATTTTACAAAGTGGGTGGAAGCTGCCCCTCTCGCTAAGATCACAGAGCATAATGCGACGGAGTTCCTCCGTCAAGGCATTGTTTGCCACTTTGGGATCCCTGAGGTTGTGGTGACCGATAACGGAACCCATTCACCGGCAAACGCTTTACAAATCTTGTCGCGACCTCCGCATCAAGCTGGTACACACCTCCGTGGCGCACCCTCAAGCCAACGGGAGGTCGAAGTCACCAACCCGTGCGTTCGCACGGGATAATAGCCGGATTGGAAGAAGCGGGGGCTCGGGCCGAGGAGCTACCATCGTGCTATGGTCAAATCGACAATCATGAGAGAATCACAAAGGGAGACGCCCTTTAACCTTTGCTTGAAGTGGGAGGCGGTGGTTCCGTAGAGTGGGAACGCCAAGCTGCGGGTCGAACACTTTGATCCAACCACCAACGCGCAGAGGCTTCCCGGAAAGTCTGGACTTGCTCTCGGAAGTTCGGGACGCCACATGGCCCGAACCGCCGCTACTAGCGGTGGTCGCACGGTACTACAACAAACAAGCGAGTGAAGGCACGCCCACTAGAAGTTGGAGATCCGGTCCTCGGAGCGTAGGCGGTGGGAAAGACCGCAAACAGGAACAAACTCTCCCCGGGATGGGAGGGGCCGTTCTTCGTCTCCGCAATCCTCCGGAGCGGAGCGTACAAGCTGCGCGCCCAGAACGGCAAACTGGTCCCACGGACCTGGAACGCCGCCAACTTAAGGAAATATTATCAGTAATGCAACGACGACCCAGGTAAGTCGCACACGCATGCATCATAATGAATGCTTGAGCATGGTTTTTGCCTTTTGATTAACATTATCACTATTATTGTCATGTTGCATATTCATCCGTGTGAATTGATGGCATGCATTGCATATCTAAATCAAACGACCTAGACTGCCCCTAAGTCGGGAGGACAAGCGTCCGTCCGTAAAACCAGTCCTTGGCTCAATGCCTGGTGATCCAAAGCAGACCGTCTCAGGACTTCGCCCTCACGCCGGATGGCCTGGGACGCAGGCTTCTCACCATGGCTCGCGTCGAAGAGCCCCGGCCACCACCCAGACTTAGCCCGTGCTAGTTAGCCCGAGGCGTCAGCCCGAAAGGCGAGACACGGGATCCGGGCGATCCATCACGGGAGGCTATACGCCAACGACCCACGCGGTCAAAGCAATAGGCACAGGGGGCTCCTTGAGTCCCCACTCTACGGCCAACAAAACCTTAGGGGCAAAGAATCGCGGCGCGGCGACCTTCTTAGCGAAGAGAGCACCCTCGCCCTACAATGGTCGTGGGCTAGGACCTCAACTTCTGCTGATCACAACTTTGAGCAGGAGCGACGCACCTCCCGCAATCTTACGCGACTACCGAGTCCTAGACCCAAGAGTCCGGTTACCGCGGCCTGACCGCTGCGCTGACCCTCGTGGAGGCTCCAGGGGCTTGGCGACGACATCCGCTTTACCGGATCGAGCCCCCCAAACGTGTGAGCTATGATGACATCCTCTTACGAAGGACGAGCACCACGCAAGAAGGCGCTTGTATAGGGCCCACACAGCAACGGCTCCAAAGAGCCCAACAAACGCTGTATGAAGCATGATCCAACAAACGAAAACAAAGCAAAAAGCAAACAACGCTCTACGAAAAGAAAAAGCATGGACACGAAGTGGGAAGGAAGCTTCTCATTTATGCAACAAACAGATATGGTACAAATACACAAGCCAATCTCAAAATTCAACAGCAGCAAAGGCTAATCGGGAAGGCTCGATGGACCCGCCTCCTCGGGGAAAGTCTTCAGGCACGACGCCTCTCCTACCCCGGCGTTCCCTGGATGGAGGACGCCGGCTGGGACGTGAGGAGCCGCCAGGGAGACGATCCTACGACATAAGCGGATACCGTCCCAATAGCGAGCATCTATCGCCGACCGCCACTCTGACGGAGAATGTCGGCCAACCCCGTCTTCGACCAACCTGGCGATCCTTTCCTCCGCTGCAGAAAGAAGGCCCTCCAACTGCACAACTCTCCGTCGCAGCTGCCCGTTCTCCTCTGTGAGAGATGTGATCTGGGCCAGGCCGCCGTGGACGAGTTGATGCCCGCTGATGATGGCCCGCTCTAAGTCACCGCGAAAAGAGTCAGCTCGCACCTCAAAAGGAACCGCATCACCAGGATCCTGCATAAAAGGCCAGATCAGGAGTGTTCTCAAGATAAACAACAAAGGGAAAGGGCCAGAAAGACGCAACCGTACCAGAGAAAACGCGGCCCGCGCAGGTTCATCTGAAGGGGCCTCACCAGTTCTCGGCTTCTTTGGATTGCATGGGGAGGGTGACTAGAAGGTCGCCGCCCGTAGGAGCGCAGTGGGCTCTTGCCACGAGGACGCCCCGACTACCCCCTTCGTCGGCCCGAACCGCACCGCCAGCAGGAGCGGCACAAACCTCGATTCCCGTGACACGTGCAAGTTCATCTCGAAAGAAGCTCCCCACGGGGCTCTGTCTCCTCGATCGGCTGAGGAGGGTCAATTTGGGAAGGCTGCCGCGTAGAGCGCTGCATGAGCTCTTGCAGCGAGGGCGTCTGCTGCCTTCGTCAACTGTTTGAACAAGCAGCGAACGGTCCGGCCTCGAAAATGCAGCCGAGGACTCGAGAAGGCCCGTATACATGAAATGGGCTCCACTAGAATAGCAAGGCGACCACGCAGAGCACCGAGCCTCCGACGCCGCTCGGGACGCGAGAATAAATGGCCTCTCCGGGGCTCTCAAGATGACAACATCACCGTCGCCTCACCAACGCCGCCGGTGGACGGATCCCAGCGAGTAGAGACTTCGACCTCGCCGAGACTTGCGAGCCGGATAGAACAGCGGTCGAAGTGGGACGAGGGTGCGGCGGTTTCCCTCGCGGCGTGCCCCCGGCCGATCTCTTCGAGCGGTTTCCGCGAGAAGGGCCCGTGACTCGTCTCCTTGACCTCCTCCGGGAAGTCGCTTGACTTCCCTCAATCTTTTAAGGGCAACAAGCGTCTCGCTACTACTCAAGAACGCAAAGAGAGCAGCTCTCCTCCTCGGTGCGCCGGGCGCGCGGGAGGAGCTTCCGAATCTCGAAACCTCCCTGCTCGCCTGCGGCGCCCCGGCCGGGAGGTCCCCATCTGGTGATCTCGAACGCGACGGAGGTAAGGTAGCTGCCCAGTTTTGAAGTTCTCCTCCTCGATTGAATGGCGGAGATCGGCTTTGAGGATTCCGCAATGTCTCCGTCGATGGGCTTGTCCTAAGTACTCCGAGATCGGGCCCCACGCCCTTGAAAGCTCGGTCGGAAGGTTCTGCGAGAAGAAGAAGCGCTCCTTCCAGCCCTTCACGGAGTCGGGATTGGTACCGCGTAAGTTGAACCCCGTCCTGGGGGTGAGAGATATCCAGTCCTCAAACTCCGTGGCCCGAAAAATTACCCTGCTGGCCGCCTTCGCATCAAAGTCGCACTGGTGCATAATAGCGAAGACGCACAGAGACACCAGGTAGCGCAAGGCATTGGGATGAAGCCTTGCCAATGGGACTCCAGTAACCGACTACCGCAGCAGCAAAGCGGTGCTTTGAAATCAAATACGGGCCCCCTTCAAATGATACTCAGATATTTTGTAATGAAGCCCTGAGGGGGCGTTGGCCTCATCCTCGGGACCGTGAACGCGGGAGATCATTTCGGCCTGGGATTGCATAATCTACCCTAAGGGAGGCTATATACGCCTCGGTCAAATTGACTTGGTGTTGCGAACACCATGGCGCACCATTACGGGAGACTCGAGAAGAGGAAGAAGCACCCGCTATCGAAGCCATTTGTCTCTCAAAAGTTGCAAGTGTAAACAAGGGAGAAGAAATCAGAAGAAGGAATAAGGGAGATCGACGTTTGGCTTAAATAGGCGACGAACCAGGAGGCGGGAAACTGAAACGCCACCGCCTCCGGAGATTGAGACGCGTGGTGGCATCCAAGCGCACCGCAGAGCCTCAATTGATGGCAATGATGGCTAGGCGCCAGGCTAACGGGCGCAACCCTTCAGCAGCCAGACTAGGGGACACGCTGGCGCCACCGCATTAAATGTGGGCTCACGATAGCAGAGCCCGGCGACGCGCATGATAAGCAAAAAAAGGGGGGGAATGAAGGAAAAAGAGAAATCGCCACGAAACGAAAACTCGTGTGACGAGACAATGTAAAAAGCGAGATTCTCATTACGGCAAAACAATTATGTTACAGCGCTAGCAAAGAAGAGAAAAGAGCAACGGGGTAGCAAAACGACAAATGATCTCGGTTCTAAGAAGAGGAACCTTGAACGGGAAAATTCACCAACTGATCACGGGCCCTGGCGGACGAGTTGCGAGGATCTAAAACACCCACGCGGAAACCTGGATCCTCCAGTAAAGCAAGCCTTCGACAAAGCCTCATGGCGTCGAAATATCTCTGTCGAGGTTCGATCTCATTTCTCCACCAGAAACATCGACCTCATCTCCGTCCCTCTTGTGCCTGGCAGTTAGCCGACCTTGTGACACCGCCCGAGTTGCTCCATCTCTTCCTCAAGTGTCGATATCCGGCCCTGCGTTTCCCCACGTTGGCATTCGCCCGCCCAAATGGCTCGCCTCCGACTCGGCCCAGAGCATTCTCAGTGTGCAACGCGGGCCTCGGCCACTCTATTTCACCAGGCGCAGCCCCGACGCGGTGGGACACCCTCGAAACCCGGAGGAACCCCCGACTCGAGAAGGGCCGGCAACCGTGGCCAGAGCGAGCTCCTCCCGAGGAATGGGCTCCAAAAGACACGGGGCGTTAGGCGAACTCGGACTCGTGAGTGGAGGGCTTTGTGTCACTAGAGGAGTCTCCCATCATCGACCCGCGAAAAAAATATGCAGAGAAGGGTCGAATCGCCAGGATACGCAAGCGCGAGAGATGTACCAGATTTTGGGAGAAAGTGACACGTTTAAATAGGCAAATCTTCCGGAAGAGCGGCAAACCCAAAGGGCGAAAAGCTTTAAGGAAGGGCTGATAGGGGTTCCACCACGTGGAGGCCCACGAAAACTCGCGTTTTTAAGACGGAGCGACGTCTCCTAGCCGCGCGAGAAATTAAATGCGCCCGGCTCTCAAGGGACGTGCGTGACGCCGACAGGGGACCCCACTGGCTCCCAAAGAATGATGCGTGGACCTTCGTGGCAAAACGTGAGAATGTAAAGGCATTTACGGAGAAAAGACAAAAGTTGAAGACAAAAGAGGCTACTTCTTTTATTAAATGCTTTCTTATAAAGTACAAGGTTCACAACCATGAAGCTGCGAGAAAGACGAAAGAAGACTGTAGTGCGAAGCCCGGTATGCTCCCTTGCGATGCCGCAGGAGAGCCCCGTGACGACGGCGCGGCGGAATTTGGAATTGCACTGTGCAAACCTGAGGCGGGAAGTGGGAGCATCCCGGTGGGAGTCTCGAGTTGAGTCAATCCACCGAGGTCCAGAAGCTTGAAGTTAGGCACTCAGGGAAAGTCCCATGTCAAGCCCAGCTTTCCCGTGAGGGCTACCGACCTCGCACCCCTTCCATGGTTGGGCGACTGGCGACTGCGGAGGACTTCCCCTCAAAGCCTTCTCAAATAGAAGAAGGTACTCGGAGGAAGTCAAAGAATCCTTTCGGCCAGTGGGCCACAACCCGGAAGGAAGCGCACGACGACGGCGGACTGGCCGAGCCATTCTCGTTAGCAAAGAAAGCAAGCCACAAGGCTTGGACTACACGGTCTCCACCGGGGAACCGGAGCATGCAAGTGGTCCATCCGATTCCTTCTCGAGTGTCCACCGGGGCGGACAAAGCCAGAATCTCCTCATCGCCTCTCCGATTCGTTGGTAAGGGATGAACTTCACTCACTCAAGTGCCCCCCTATTTATGGGCAAGACGCAGGCCATCCCTTCACCCTGCGCGACACGGCATCCAAGAACGCGTCTTCGGAGGGCGGCGGCACCACTAGTCGACGCAACCCAAGACGCGCGAATCTCGTCGGGTGGTGACGGGTCGCAACTTAACTCGAAAAGCTCCGCCCGGCCACAGGAAAGCGCGGTGGGGAAGACGACAAAAGTGGCGCGGCACGAGGAAGGGTACAGGCCGTGGAAATGGGCCCAATGGACATGCCAGGCCCGACCATGGCCGCCTAGGCATGGGGGCTAGTGTTGGGTCCCATGTCCCGCCCATAAGACAGCCCGGAGCCCATAAGACAGGCCCAGCCCCCGAAGGCCAGTCGCGGCCCGTGAGAAGATTAGAGGCCCACGAGAGATGCGGCCAGCCCAACAGAAAGGGGCGCGAAGCCATCTTGGCGGAGCCAACGGAAACCTGCAGCGCATTAAATGCGTCGCCGGAAACAGGCGAGAAAAGCGGAAAGTCTAGCGAATAGAGGCATGGCTGGCGCCACGCCAACGCCACCAGTTGCCGTCTGCAGGAGGCCAACCAATCCCCGCTCAGGGAAAATGGGGCGTGCTCTATGACGATCAGCGGCATGCCAAGCATGGTATGAGATAGCCGGCGTGGCCGGCGGGCGGTCCATAACCCATGACAGCGGGCGCGATGGCCCAAGCAACGGGCGTTTTGGCGCCCGAGAGTCCAAACAGGGGGAGGCATATAAGAGCCCTTACCCCACAGAGAAAAGGATTCCGATTTCGGTTCAGCGATTCTGCAACTTAGAGCAATCATTGGTTTCAACCTCTCTCACTGAACTTCCAAAAAGCTCTAATCCCCTGAACGGGTTCAACCAAATCGCTTCTCTTCTTCTCAACCCGCCAAGCGGGAAAGTTAGCAACTCATCGCGGTGCATCGAGGAAGCTGAGCCTTCCACCACCTCGCTCATTGCATTTCTCCACATCACCACACCGACTTTTCTCACGCTTCACAAGATTTCTCCCGCGCACCCACTTTAGCGTGCGCATTTCCGTTATTGCGGGAATTTCTTGACTTGAGCGTCGGAGCGCGCCTCGGTGGAGAAATCTGCCCGGACCTTCACCTCTTGTTTGTTGTTTGTGTTGTGCAGGTCCAGTTCTGAGAGACGGAGACCAGACCCTTCTTCCGGAGCCCCCGCGCGCTTAGGAATCCGAAGGCTCCCTAATCCGTACGACAACCTTGGGCCCGGGACGCAACATATATTATTCTTTTGGGTAATTATTCGAAGAATTATAATTATAAAAGATTTGGTGTATTATTGATAACCAACAAGCATTACAAATAATGTATTGAATAAACTTAATATTACTTTATAGTTTCAATTTGCTAATTTGAGAAAATTAACATTGAGGGCTCAACACATTTAATTCATGAATCAAACTCAAACAAATTGAATTCAAACGTCTAATCCAGTTATCATAAGTCAAGCTTGAATATACATTTTATTATATATATAAACATATAAAGTAATTATTATGATCGATCCAACTAAACTTTGTTATACAAAGTTGAGAATAAATCTCTATAAGGATCAATTATTGAATACTTCGTTCAACTTTATGAAATGGTTAGATAATAATATATATTCATAATAAAAATTTATCTTTTTAAATGAACATGAGCTTTACATGGTAATATTTCTCAATTATGAAAAAGATCACAAAAGAAAATTTTTCACTACGATGTGGGATTAATTATCCATGTATGTGCTCCTTTCATGTGTACATCAAACATGCCAATTCTATTCAGTTTATGCACATATACCCATCATACATTCATTAAGTGTAATTTAGTATAACAAAAACATATATATAAGGGTATAAAACTTATAAGGGAGTGGTTAATCTCAATAAACTCTTTTCTCATTGTTATGTTTCGGATCCAAGGGTCCAGTACAACACAAGTGTTTGGGATTGTAAGATATGGAAAATGAGAGATTAAAACCGATTTTACGTGAAAAACCTCCTCTTGAATGAGGAGGAAAAACTGCAAGACTCTGGGTCTTTTAGAAATGTTTCACTATGAGTGTAAGTCTTACAATATACAAGTTTTGGGAATATCTTCCCTTTTTATTTCCTTAATTTCTCTCCTTTGAAAGGCTTTCTCGTTTTGAAGCTTCTGAGCCTTTCCCTCTTCTTGTTCGTTCTTGTGGAAAAGAGGAAGAAAAAGGTCCAGTGAAAAGAGATTTTGCTGGGTATTTATAGGAAAAATTGTGTCGTTGGGGAGAGGACACGCGTGGCGGATGGCGTGTGGCGAAGGCATCCCATCGTCCTGTTGGGTCACACCAAGCGCATGAGAGAGCGCTCCACGCCTCTTTGCCCCACATCAGGAATGATGGCGTGTGTAGGGAAGCACGCTGCTGGCGCCGCTAGTAGGGCCTGAGCATGTCAGGAACGTATGCTCTAGGCGTCAGTCTTGATTTGACTAGGCATGCTCTGCAGAGACGGCGTCTTGTAGTGGCTGCAGGTTCTTGAAAATCGGCGAAATTACTTAGTTAGCGCTTTCGTCCATGTATGAGTTGGTATCGTCCTTGTGTGGCGTACCTTGTCTCTTTGCAAGTTCGCAGACTCATTGAAGAAGGCAGCTCTTGGATATTAACTGTCTTTCGGAATATCTTTGGTCCTTCGTGGAGAGTCCTCGGGTCTTTCCTGGCCTCTCGAACTGATCTGAGATCTGAATGAACGTCTGAGGTCCTCAGGCTTCTTGGTCACTGCGAGTCAACTGTATCGACACACTTGGTCATTTTGGCTTCCTGTATGAAGATGTCAAGGCTGTCCTCGTCTGTTAAAAGGTCCCCTGGTCTTTCTCCTAGTCCTCGTATTTGTGAGGACAAGGTTCTCGGACAATTATTGGGTTTCCTTGATGACGTCAGCCCCTCGCGGAGTCCTCGAGCTCCTTTTGGTTAAATGGGCCCCTCAGACTTTTGTTGTCATTTGGGCTTCTGGGACACTAGCCCATGTTCTCGGGCATGTTAGGCCAATTTAGCTTAAAAAACTAAATTGGGCTTTTGGTCATCACGGGCCAGTCTGTCCTCTTGATTCGTAGTCGTAACTTTGGGCCTCTTCTTTTGGCCGTATTTTATGGGGCCGTATGATGGGACCCAACATAGCCCCCCATGCCAAAGGGTTCGAGGTCCTCCACCGTTTGGTATGTTGTTACAGTAATTCCCGGTAAGTTGACCTTCTTCCTGCAACAGTTTGTCTGTGCGCGTGCTATGGCCTGAGAAGGACGTACCTGAGGAGGTAAGAATATGGCCGTCCACCTTTAGGTTTAGGTTTTTAGCGATGCTAGTCCGAGATAGTTTGTGTCCTCAGAGGAAATACGGCGTTAGGTTTGGTGAAGAAGTGTCCTAGAGCTTCTTTTGAGTCCAAGACCTTTCCAGTGGCCGTCGTTTGGGCTTCGCACATCATTAAATGCTGGATTGACGGGCTAATAGGCGCCTTGGGAAGGCAAGGCGATGATTTCTCTGAGGCGAATGGCCGAGCGAAACGTGGCGAGGGTAATGAGTGCGCCTCTTTTGAATTTCAAGAATATTTGAAGGCCTTCTCGTCTTCGACTCTCCATTTCTATGTCTGCTTTCCATCTTCTTCTCCAAATGTTGAGACCCTCGTTTTTCTTTTGTTGAAGCTTTCTTTGTTCTTCTGCTTTTGCTTTTTTGATATCCATGGCGCCTGGAGTGAGGGACATTGCCTCTACGATGACGCTCGATAGGTTCAAGGAGATTCGAGCACGGTATTGAATCCTTGAGTCCGTAGCCATGATGATTTCGGAATCTCACGACAGGGCGTGGTGCCCTCAGGACGGTTTCATCACTGTATATGAAGTCCACCTCAAGGGTGGGCTACGGTTTCCTATGCCGGAGGAGCTCTATGAGATCATGAAGGCGCTTGGCTTTCCCTTTTCCAGATTGCAGCCGAATGAGATCAAGTACTTGTTTTCTCTATGCGTTTTTGCTCGTTGCCATGAGAAACTATTGGACGCGCTTTCAGTCAAGGTTATGTTCCGCTTCACACTAACATTGATTGGATTACAATGACCCCCCACCCGGACTTCTCTTTGATGTGCGGGGAAAACCCGGACTCCACGAAGCGGTGGAAGGATAAATTCTTCTTCCTAAGCGTCCGGGAGAATTGGGCCGTTCCCATTGTCTGGGGGAAAGTGACCAGCCAGTGCATCGGATCCTTCGAAGGAGGAGAGAGAGAGCGTGAAGGAGTTCACAGACTTGGTGCTGGCTAACCTCGGGGGCTTTCACTTGAACAAGCGCAATATCTGGCTTTCGTCCGAGAACCTTGAGAAAGCAAAATGGGGGCCACGGGCTGAGGCCTCCGCCGTAACTCCTCCCAAGAAGTCCAAGAAGAAAAGACTGAGGAGGAAGGTGGAGTCTCTGAGGATTGAGGGTCCCGCTGACCGCACGGAGAAGAGCCTTCCGGCCGAGAGTTCGAAACGTCCAGCGGCCGTTGTTGAGTTCCCTTCTTCTGATGATAATGACGATGACTTTGACATCGATGATTTCGACGACGATGATGTGATTGCCCCACTTTTGAAGAGGTCGAGGACTAGTTTTTTACCAGAGTCCTCGGGGACTGAAGGTCTCGCCCTTTCCATCACAGCTAATCCTCTCACTGGGTCCTCGGGGGCGATTGTACAGATTGTGGAGCTCCCAGATGTCCAGTCTCCCAGTGATGATCCCGCTCCTAGAGTTTTCGTTGATCTGCCTAGTGACGTCTCGAACAGGATGGATCACCCTTCCTAAGACATAGGAGGCGGGGACTCCGCCGTGGATGCTGAGGGGGGAACGATAGCTGAGATGGTCCAAGACATGGAAGAGGCTGAGGAATTAGGTGTCGTTAACCTTATGTCTCTTGATCCTTCCGAGCATTCCATTGCAGTCCAAGCTGAACAACTGTCTGAGCTCCCAGGGGATGCTGACATTAGGACAGGCTCCTCAGTGCCTTTTTTAGTTGTGGAGCATGTGCCTGAGGAGGCATCTGCGGCGCCTGAGAGTGACCTGCAGGAGTCTGAGGCCCCTGGGGAACGTGGCCCAGGGCATGATCCTCTCGTTTCTAAGGTAACCCACCATTTCTTCTTTTACCTTACTTCCAGTTGCCTGTGCCTTGATGGACCTTTCTATTTGCAGCTCCAGGATCTGATCGGAGGTCTTAGTGAGCTGGTGGGAGAGGTCGCCCAATCCCGCTCAGAGATGGAGTCACTGAGGGCCACCCAGGAAGATGCGCAACGGGCTGAAGTGAAGCTGGCTGAAGCAGAGAGGAAAGTTGCCTCTTTGGAGGATACCGTCAAGCTCCAGCGGCTTCAGCAGGAGCTTATCTGGGATAGGGTTCTTCGACAGGACGAGAGGTTGTGGACGTCCGTGCAGACCGCGGAGATTGCTTCATTATTGGACAGCAAATACTGGGAGGGCATTCGCATGTGCCGCCGAGTGCTGCGACTGATTCACCCGCGGTTTCTTGTGGTTGTCCTCGATCCCAAGAACGCCAATGCCTTAAGCGCAGGAGACTTATACGGTGTTGCTGGGAGGCCTTTCCCTGGGACCTCTCGGGTAAGACCTGAAGGTGAACCTCTTACGCCCGAGGAGCAAGATCCGACGGACCAGGCGGGGCCTTCTGGAACTCAGGAGGCTCAAGGACAAGGGAGCCAAGAGGGGCTCCCATAACACATTGTCTCTTTTCTCTTTTTTTTTTTCTTTTCTTTTTGTAATACACAATAGCCTTGTTTTATAAATAAAACTTACGTTTTCTATGTTGAAGCTTCAGACTCTCTGCTTGATTTGTGCAAGTGTTCGCTCTTTTTGCGACGCATTGCTAAGTGTCTTGTCTTTAGCTTTAAGCGTGTGCTTTGAAGGATTATGCTGCCTTCTGACTTCTCAGATTGCATGGCTTTACATGAAATCCTTAGAGCTCGATCTTTTGGGGTACTCGGACGGAGTCGAGTTTTTATAATATGACTTGTGGGGCCGCTCGGGAAGGACCGAGTTTTTTTTTATAACGTGTTGCTAAGTAACTTGTCCTTAGCCTAATGCATGATCCTTTTACGATTCTCTAACCTTTTAACCTCTCGGGTTTCTTGGCATTGGATGTAGTTGTCGGAATTCGACCTCTGGGGCCGCTCGGATGGAACTGAGTTTTTAGAATACGACCTTTAGGGTCGCTCGGACGCAGTCGAGTTTTTAGAATATGACCTCTGGGCCTGCTCGGACAGATCCGAGTTTTTGGAATACAACCTCTGGGGCCGCTCGGACGGATTCGAGTTTTTGGATTATGACCTCTGGGGCCACTCGGATACAGTCGAGTTTTTAGAATACGACCTCTGGGGCCGCTCGAATGCAGCTGAGTTTTTAGAATACGACATCTGGGGGCGCTCGGACGGATTCGAGTTTTTGGAATATGACCTCTGGGGCCGCTCGGACGGATCCGAGTTTTTGGAATACGACCTCTGGGGCCGCTCGGACACATCCGAGTTTTTGGAATACGACCTCTGGGGCCGCTCGGATGAATCCGAATTTTTAGAATACAACCTCTGGGGCCGCTCAGACAAATCCAAGTTTTTGGAATACGACCTCTGGGGCCGCTCGGATGAATCAGAGTTTTTGGAATACGACCTCTGGGACCGCTTGGACGAATCCGAGTTTGTGCTTTGGCTTGTGAGCTGCCTTGATGTTGATGAAGGAATATGAGAATGCATCATGATAGACATAATGAAGGGACCCTTTTATTCATGTATACGTGTTACATTTGGTGGCCTCCAGGGCCATTTTGAATCCTCACGTTACATTAGTGCCATGAGTCTTAGTTGACGCATGCTTGAGCCTCGACGTCTCTCTCGTTGCTCCCTTGCCGATCGTGGCCTTTTGACACTTCTGCTCTGTGCTGGATTTTACGAAATTGGTGCGGGCAGCGCCCCAGTCGATGGTCAAGCGGCATGACCAACTGCGTCCTGCTGTTCCAGGGCTATGCCGGGGTTGTGGCAGGAAACGGTCGAGATAGCCCTCAATTACCAGCCGCTCGACTTTTGCCTGGAGCTTCCTGCAGTTTCGGTGTCATGGCTGTGGCTGCAGTGGTAATGTCAGTATTCCCACTGGTCGCTCCCTTCTGGGTTCTTCAATGCCTTGGGCCATCGCAAGAACTCTTCGTCTCGGATCTGCCTCAGGATGTTGGTCAGTGACTCAGTGAGGACAGGTGGGCCTGATGGCCTGTCTCCCCCAAGGACCATCCGTTCGGGCTCATTTTGCCCGGATGGTCCTTGGGCCTTCAGCTAGGCGCCAGTTCTTCTTTTTCCTTCCCCTGTCCTCGGGGGCAGGGAGTCTTCTCTTCCTCCAAGTTGGCTTGGTTTGTCGGTCTTGGATCCGAAAACCGTCTTCTAAAGCCTCTTGAGCCCTCTTTTTCTCGGGGCCTGGGCCATGGACTTCTTTCGGTTGAGGTAATCCCTCAACTCGCTAGGAGCTCGCGTAGTTGGTCGCTCCTAAGGCGCTGATGGCTGTGAACTTTTGGGGTACGCTCCCCTGAACTGCTCGTCCACCCTCTTGCGGAGAGTACGGACTGCTCTCGAGAGGCTGTCCACCTTCTTCACCAGCTTGCGCACGCTAGTACCAGGGCGGCCACTCGTCGTGCCGCCTGATGGGAGGCACCTGTCGAAGGGTCCCATCTCCCGAGTGAACGTGCTGTCTTGTCTGCTCGCCATCTTTGGAGCGCTTGTTGTTCTGCAAGTGTAGGAAGCGTAGAGCTTGCTGTCAACGCGTTCCCACAGACGATGCCAATGTTGCGTTTCGGATTCAGGGGTCCAGTGCAATACAAGTGTTTGGGATTGTAAGATGCGGAGAAGGAGAGATTAAAATCGAATTTTACGTGAAAAACCTCCTCTTGAATGAGGAGGAAAAACCACAAGGCTCTGGGCATTTTAGAAATGCTTCACTATTAGTGGAAGTCTTATAATATACAAGTTTTGAAAATATCTTCCCTTTTTCTTTCCTTAATTTCTCTCCTTTGAAAGGCTTTCTCGTTTTGAAGCTTCTGAGCATTTTCCTCTTCTTGTTCGTTCTTCTGGAAAAGAGGAAGAAAAAGGATCCAGTGAAAAGAGATTTTGCTGGGTATTTATAGGAAAAATTGTGCCATTGGGAAGATGACACGTGGCAGTTGGCGTGTGGCCGAGAGGCTGTCCTCTGTCCTGTTGGTCACACCAAGCGCATGAGAGAGCCATCCACCTGCCCTGCTGCCCACGTAAGGAATGATGGCGTGTGCAGGGAAACACGCTGCTGGCGCCACTGATAGGGCCTGAGCATGTGAGGAACGTAGGCTCTAGGCGTTAGTCTTGATTTGACTAGGCATGCTCTAAGGAGGCGGCGTCTTGTAGTGGCTGCAGACTTCTTGAAAATCGGCGAAATTGCTTAGTTGGCGCTTTCGGCCATGTATGAGTTTGTCCTCGTCCTTGTGTGGCGTGCCTTGTCTCTTTGTGAGTTCGCGGACTCGTTGAAAAAGACAGCTCTCGGATATTAACTGTCTTTCAGAGGATCTTTGGTCCTTCGTGAAGGGTCCTTGGGTCTTTCCTGGCCTCTCGGACTAATCCCGAGATCTAAAGGAACGCCCCGAGGTCCTCGAGCTTTGTCCCCGCGAGTCAATTGTACATCGACACACTTGGTCATTTTGTTTTCCCTTCTGTGGAGACGCGTGGTGTCCTCGTGCATTAGAAGGTCCCCTGGTCTTTCTCCTAGTCTTCGTATTTGTGAGGATAAGGTTTTCGGACGATTCTTGGGTTTCCTTGATGACGTCAGCCCCTCGCAGAGTCCTCAAGCTCCTTTTGGTTAAATGGGCCCCTCAGACTTTTGTCGTCATTTGGCTTCTGGGACACCAGCCCATGTTTTCGAGCTTGTTAGGCCAATTTAGCTTAAAGAACTAAATTGGGCTTTTGGTCATCACGGGCCAATCTGTTCTCTTAATTCGTGGTCGTGACTTTGGACTTCTTCTTTGGACTGTATTTTATGGGCTCTTATATTGGGACCCAACACTCATAATCTTGTGTAGGAATCTTGCTTTTTCAATGAGTAGTTTTCATCCCTTATTAACAGTCAATTTTTCCTCTAACTCATACAGGAGTCAAAATACGTAAGTTTGAACAAAACTCATTTTCTTTCCATCTATTTGACTTGAATACCAATTCCCCTTTGACGTCCTTTCATTAGTGGAAACATTTTTCTCGGCACACTACGTAGGTTTGCATTCTGAAGTGACCAAACCTTTTACTTGTCAGATTCATGTTACCATTGGAAATTAAAACATCCATTAAGTATTGAGTTAAGTGCTTCCCTATCCGTGCCACAATTGAAGAGCACCTCATGAGTTTTTATTATCCTTTGTCAAATATTATGTAAAAATCCTTATTATTAATATTGTTAGTTGAAATTAGATTCAACTGAACATCCAATACATGTCATACACCCTTTAACATTAACCTTGTCTTGCTAGTTGTGCTCAAGCACAGATCTTCGATGCCAACAATATTCGATAAGTCATTAATATCTATTTTTAATATTTCATATTTTAAAAGCATATAAGATGCTAATAAATACTTTTTTGATATTGTATAGAATGAGAATCCACTATTAATCACCCAACTCATCTCGGGGTATGTAAAGTTGTCTATTTTCTCATTATCAATAATAAGAAGATCATTATATACAGTGAAATATATAAATTTATTGTTTAAATTTGAAATCTCAGCAAAAATATTTTCAATGGGATATATATGTTTGAATGAACAAAATTTGTTACCTTTTAATGTCTCCATGTTTTCGTTTAAATTATTCTATACATGTGCGTTTTTTATGGTAACTATTAGAATCATTAAATTTAGAAAATTAATTTCACTAGTAAATGAATTTGGTTTGGGCCTAATGGGCCTAAAAATTAGTAGATCATCATATGGGTAATTGTTGTGGGACAAGTTAGGTTATAATTAAATAGGAAATTTTGCTAATTGAAAGATGATAAAGATTGGTGAATTCCTATATTAAATGAATAACTAGAGACAAAATTTAGGGATTATTAGAAGAACTAAAAGACTTAAAAGGAATTCTTCTAAAACCCTAGTAGAACACTCATGTATATATAGAAGTTATATTTCCTTAGCTAACAAGGGAATTTGGCTTGCCTGATTAGGATAACAATTTAGGCCACATTATTATTCAAATATTGGAGACATGATATTTAAAATTTATTGAAGTAGATTGAGGAAAATTCCTAAAACCTAGCCGTTGGGTATTAATTATAAACAATCAAGCTATATTTGACTGGAAGAAGATTTGGGATGATTTCAAGGAGTTAAAAGGGTTGAAATTTTTGGAGAGAGTAATTCAAAAAAAAATTGAAATTTTGGAGGAAATAGGCCCTAATCCTAGCTGCCCCTCACTCACCCATGAAAAAACCTAGCCACCTCCTTTGCTTCTTTGAACCCTAATATTTTAGAAAGTTAAAGTCTTTTCTTAATCAGAGGGAGTCAACAAAATTAATATGGGGGAACCAATTTAATCAAAGGGGAAGAAAATTTTTAGAGTAAAACATTAAACCCCATTTGGCCATGGTTTCTCAAACCCTAGCCCCCTTAGGGTTTTCACTCCCTTTTATTTATATGCAACTAAAGGCTTGAGAGGCGGATTATGCACAAAAATTTGAAGATGTGTCCTAAGGATCTAAGGAAAATAATCAAGAAAAAATGAGGAGGAGAAAGAAAGAAGAAAGTTAAAGCAAGTTAACTTGTGACAATTCTTAATTCCTTTTTCATAAATCTTTTTATATTATTCTTTCAAGTTAAAATATATTGTTAATAGCCAGTTAGAGTAATTTTTATGTACAAATGTTTCAAGATAGGTGCACCAATTAGATAATATTTGAGCTCTTATTTAAATGCCACTGTTTTATAGCCAGAGTGTTTGAATGCCGTTGAAATATTATGCTGCGTTCTTGTTGTACACATGTTGCATGGTTAATTTGATGATGATACAATGGTTATAGCTTGATGTTATTATTGTCTTAGACCTATTGAACATCATTATAGAATTGTATGAATATATACTTGTATTTTATGCAATAGCGTAGATCTAAAGTAGAGAATTATTTTTCACATTCAACTACCCTAGGAGATAGCATTCGAACGTCAGACAATAGTTGACCTAGTTTCTAAATTTAAAGGGCCTTGATTGATTTCATGAAGTTTGAGCATACATTTTAAATAATATAGCCGGTAGTAGATCCATGAATGGTAGTATAAATTCAAAATCATGTTATATGTATGGTTATACTCAATTATATGTGACAAAATAGAATGAATAAATCTAATATTTGAATGTTGTGCAAGGATGTGTTAGGCTATAGCTTGAGAGATTTTAAGAATCTGTGAGATATAGGTTGATCTTCTTGAGGAGGAACCACCATATGAGTCGTTATGAGGTATTAGTGGTAGCAATAACAACTGAATTAAAGATGAGATCTATTTTAAGGGGGATTTAGATCAGTGTTGAAAGGTAATAAGGTTACTATTCAAATGCCAAAGTTCAAGTTTTGAATGCTAGATAGACAAATTCAAGGCTGTAGTTTAAATTGTAGGTTTTGGGATGTAAGATCATGATTCTAGATTGATATTGATGTTAGATGATATTGTAGGCCTCAATGAGAAATAATATGGAACACTTAAGTAATTGTGTTAATTCTTCGATTTTGATATTTTCTTAATTTATTGGTATTATCTTTTCGATTAACAAAAATACACTTTATTGGCATTTTATGGCTAAATGAAGAAGAGCGTATAAATATTTTAAGATATCTAGATGAATAAGAGGTTTATGAGATATTAAGATAATATATATTTTTTCAATACTTAATTTATTCCAGTAGTTAAGATCTACAGGTTTAAAGTTGGATATTTATAGAATAATAATCATTGCAGATTATAATATTTGAGATATCATAGCGTGGGCATGGAAGTTGTTATCTCGAATATCAATGGGGATTATCGGTATCTCATATTATTTAAATTTCATATTGAGGTGCATTTTGAAAAAATATATTGAAGAACATTAATATTGATGGGTACACCAATAATGGGCTGGCAAAGAAAGGTTCTGTGGCCTATTAAGGCGGTCAGCGTTTCTAATGACCCGATAAGAAGATAAGCCCGGGCCGAGAGGCGAGGGCGGTGGCGTTGGCGTTGGCCGTCGGCGGCCGGGTTTGCTCTAAGCGGTCAACCCGGCATTGACCATTTATTTGGGCCCTTAGAAACTTTGCAATAATGATTGGCCTATTCTATTCTATTCTATTGAGCCTGACCCATGGTTGGCGCCCGCCGCTCTCTTCGTTCTTCACGAAGGCGGCCAACAAGCCGTGACAGTCAACTGAGGCGTTGGCAATGCTGCTCCCTACATGCTGCGCCCAAACGAGGCCCTTCTACGGTAGTGGGCGACTCACTCGAGCCCATGGCCCAAATGGAGGCGGCGACGGACGCCTTTCAAGGGCGGCCAACAAACACGCATGACGGTCAACCCGGCGTTGGCCGTCCACGCTTTGCTACAATGGGCCCCGAAAAGCCTTTCCACAAGATACGGCCCGACCGTTTAAGCTTCTCAGTCATAAAAAGGCCAGCCACGATCTTCCAAGGATATTCCACGATCTCAAAGGGAATATCACAAGATCGGGGCGCCCTCAAATAAGGAAGGCGCCAGATCCTTCCAACTCCTTGCCCGAAGGAACCTCACCCGGTAAGGAAGGAAGTTAACTTGGAAAGTGGGCCACCGAGCTCGTAAGAAAACAATCCACCACGGTGGGCAACGAGCATCGGCCTCCGGAAGGGAGGCCCGCAATCACAATGGGGATGCTTCCTTCCAAAGAAGGAAGATCACCATCTTTGCCATAAAAGAGGCCCTGGATCCAGCATCCAGGGCACGCATTCTTGAGTATTCTGACTGACGCTTCCATTGAGACTCTGATACACGCTTTCTGGAACGCTGGCATACTGAAAACTCTCTCTTTTCAAACTCAGACTGAGACAGAAAACCCTGAGTGCTTTGAGAAACAAGCTCTGGTTCCCAGCAGCCAAACTCTCAAACACACTCCAATTCCAAGGCAACGAACGGGTCCTTACACACGTTCTCTACCTTCCCACCATCCAGATACGAGAAAGGACTTGCACCTTTCTGACATCTGGAACAAGACACTCCTTTCCTCTCTTTCGTCACATTCCCTCCTTTTCAGTTCCTTCCATTGAAGGCTGTTTACTGACTTGAACGTCGGAGTGTTATCGGTGGGATTACATCCCGCCGTTAAGCTGACCTCTCGTTTGTTTAGTGGTGTGCAGGATTTGTACTCAGTGAACGGAGCCGGTTCAAACCATCCAGAAGAAACCCGAATCCGTTCGAAGTCGGATCCAAGTACGCATCAAATATTTATGATGCTTTGAGACTTTGTGTTTATATTAGGATTTGTTAATATCAGATAAATGTCCTTCAAAATATCATAATTATTCATTGAATTGATATTATTTATTAATATCATTTATTAAGTTTGACATTATTATTTATTTATATATATGGTATCTTGTCTCGTACTTGAAACATTTATTAGCAGTTGAGTTCTCTAAATTTTTTGATTTTCTCTATTATTGACTTTAGTCAAAGTATTTGTTAAATATTTGGCTCATCTTTCATTTTTTTTTTTTTTCAGAGTAGAATAAAATGGTACTAATAGACTGATCTTCAAATATGGAGAGAGAGCCTTGGCCCAATGCCAAGCAAAGCCCTAGACTACAAGTGAATAATTTGGGTTCAACTAAGCCCTTAACCCAACATGAGGTGGAGCCTTAACCCGACACAAGATGGGACCCTATTAGGTTAGGATAGTGGGCTTAGTCAGCCCAACATAGGTTGTCAACCAAAAAGGAAAAGTTCCCGTGATTTAAGGTTTCTGGATATCCTACCCTAAGACGAGAGGATTGGGCTTAATTCAAAGCCCTCTCCTTTGCTTCCATGTTTGAATGTGGAATTTCCTTCGGCCTCATAGACATAAAGTTTAGCTTCACCCCCTTTCCGTGGATGCCCTTTCTTATCGCTTGGCACTTTAGAAAGCGAGTTTAACAAGACTTTCAACGATCTCACCTATTCTAGGTTATTTGTTTGAAATAGATTTCGGAGTGAAAAGAGTAAAGTATTTGAAAGATATAGGGAGAATATTTGAATATTGTTTCTTTCATAACCTAGTTACCTAATCAATTATAGGCTATTCCTTATCTTAGCGTAGATCATCTCCGATCGTGATTAGCGGGTTATCACTCCTCCCTTCTTTTGAGTATAGGAACTTGATTCCGGGAATGAGTTAGCCTATACTAATACTATAGTAGAAGACTATTTAAATAAAAACCCTCATTGAGTATGAAATGAGAAGAGTTTAATACTCAATCGATTATACAAGAAAATGCATAGGATTGAGTATTAAATTCTTAGTCTACCATACCATAGGACGTAATCTTACTTTAATCGATTCACACTTCCAATACTTATTGATTGAAGTAGGGAGAATACCTCTACTCTATGATAGGGAGAATACCTCTACTCTATGATAGCTGCTAGCTTTCCTCGCTCTCCTGATAGTAGCTCTTCTCTTAGCCTCTCTATAGCCTTCTCTCTATGAGTACTTTTCCTTAATAGGAAATTGAAATTGAGTGAAAACATCTTATTCTTATTAATGGACTCTAAGTCTAACCCGCGATTCGCCGACATTTAAGAATGTTTTTCCAATTAACATTGCCTTAGGGGGAAACCAAACCTAACCTTTACCGAATTAGCTCTAATTAGTCTTGTTAATCTCTCTCTAAAGGTAGTTGGTGACCCGAGGGGAGACAACTCAACTCAATAGGTAGAGTAAGTGCCCTATTGGCTATGGGTCGAACGGGTAATAAGTGACGTTCGACTAGCAGCTTTCACGTGGCGAGAGGGAGAAAGAAATAGCAAGTACTACTCTTTCTCTTTGATGTCTACTCGGAGTTTATTTTATGATGATTATTGTGAGATATATTCGGATATAATTTATTTTATTATATTTGTTTTGGGATTATATTTTTTTATGAGTTTTAGATATTTCTAGAATTTTGACCAAAGATGTCATAGTTGATCATTTAGTACACGAGATCAATGATGTTTTACAAGATAGGTGGTTTTCTATGTGAGTAGTCAAGTGATGGTCACAAGCCGAGTCCGGGTCACCACATTACTGATACCTTGGAATCCAGCAAACCTCCATCTAGCGGAATACACACGTTTAATCAAATGTGTTTGTTGCTGAAATCAATAAACTTCCATCATCGGGATCCATGTGTTTGAATGTCATTGAGTACTAAAACTCTTCGGCTTGTTCTGTGTATTTGATTCATCACTTCACTAATATTAGCCTTCATTATTCAAATGATACAAATAAAATAATTTATCTCTGATATCATTTGTTAAAATCGATCTAACCAAACTTTATTATACAAAGTGGAGCAAATATCTGCCATGATCAACTAGTAAAATATTTATTAAAATTTGTGAGGAGGCAAAGATAATAACCTACCACATTCTAATCTCTATCACGTTATTAACAATTATCTAATATTAATAATTATTTAATTAATAATTTAATTAACCATTCAGTTAATCATGGATGTAAATTTCACGTCAATACTTCAACCAATTAAAATAAAATAAAATGACATAATCATAGGAACTAATGTGTCACGTCTCGTGTGGCTCTGACACTGACTAAATTGTGACGTCAAACCTTATATAAGGAGTTATGTCTGTACCGAATATAATCAGAGTAACCCTCAATATTTCATGTTTCAACCAAAAATTGAAATTAATATATATGATATTGATAAATGATATTGATAAAATATCAATATTACTTACCAAAAATTAATATATATGATATTGATAAAATACCAAATAACCAACATTTAATTCAATGTTACAAAATGTCTTCTGAATAATATAAACACTTTAAATTATTGTCGGAAATCTAAATTACAACATAAAATATTTCAAAATTGTACGGAAACCAAATATTACATTAAGCATTTCATAATCTTAATTCTAATTCTTTCGTACGATTCATCATCCATTCATGATCATCCTATAAATATCGAACCTCTTATATAAAAGGGTTAGTAAAATAAAAGCAATGAGTGAGTAAAAAATATAGTAAGGTATATAATTTTTTAATTAAATATATATAATTCATATTTAAATTATATCAAAAAGATTGTAGATCAAATCAAATATAATGAGATAGATTTTTATAACAATTATATATGGATTTAAAATTTTTATCTTTTCAATACCTAAGCCAAAGTGTCGTGTAAATTCGTACTCAGATATGAAGTTTTTTAGGGACTAAGGGCCAGTAAGGTATTGCCGATTAAAAGAGTGAATAATTAAACCGAGTTATATTTATTTTCACACAATCAAAGGTTATATGTTACTATGTAAGATCCGTAAGTAGACCGTTATATATATAACTTTATAGATGGTATCGAACGCCACTTTCACTAGTGGATGATTGGTTTAAATCTCGATTACCACTATAATATATTAAAATATATCATAATACACTATCTGCTAAATAATAATTGTGACGCTATGAATATTTTAAATTTAATATAAATTATATGTAACAAATATTAAAAAAAGATAATAATAATAATAATAATAATAATAGAAAGAATTGAGCAAAGGAGAAGGAGAGGAATGAAGTAGAAACGGCCGACCGATCTCTGCGACGCCTTCTCCTTCTCCTACTGACCGGTTGGAATAACTTCTTCCCTTCTTCCCCTCGGTGGTCAGTGTCGTTTTCACCCTCCCTGTTTCTTCATCACTTCAAAAATCACTACATTCTTTTTTTTTTCTTCTGCTTCTTCTTCTGTGATGGTTGCAGGCGATATCTGAGAGAGCAGGAGTGAGAAAGACGTAGCGCAGGGTTTTTCACTTCTGGCACTGCCAAGGAGTGTCGTCAAAATTGCCAAAGCCGCCGTCGTTGGCCTTTCTCATTAATCAGGCAAATTGATTTGAATTTCTTGCAATAATCCGTGAATTTCCTTCCCCAATTTTTATGTCCATTCCGTTTATTTGTGTATCAAGATGATGAAAGAATTTATTATATGTGGGTAAATTTTGGAGAATTTTAATTAAAATTAGACCGTTGATGAGAAATTGGGAAAACATAGCTTCGGCTCTGCTGTGGAATCCCAAAGGAATTTGTGTGATTTGGTGCTCAAAATATTTAGTATGTAAAATTTATAACCATCTGTTAAATCATGTGAGTTAAATTTTTTATTTCCATGATTTGATTTTGAAAAATTTTGGTAAGTGAAGTTGGGGCAAAACAGAGCCCTCGGCTCATTGAAAATAGCAATTCGGGCTACCTGTTAAAATTAAGGCTTAAGGCTAAAAATCTTGATACAATGAAGATACAAAATTTCTGATTTTACATGAGGGATAGTCTAATTGGTGATAAGTTGAGGAATTGAGAAGGAACAATCGCCGATTGACTCCTGAAAATGAAGATGATATGCGTGTGTCTGTGTTGTGGGTGTGGATCAGTAGGCGTGTGTCTGTGTTGTCTACTGGCAGGGTGCAACCGTGTATGTGTAGGTGCGTGTATGTGCGGGGTGTGTGTGTGTGCGCGCCGCTTTGTGTGTGTGTGGGTAAAGTGTGTATGTATATTTATACATTTAGATGTATGCCATAGTTAGGTTTTATATATGTAAATATATTTATGTGAATATATATATATATATATATATATATGGAAAATGGCAGATTTAAATCAGTAGATGTGGAAATGTATATTGACTGTGTATGTAGCCGTGTGAGTGTGTGGGTGGCCGAGTGTGTGTATATGTGGTGTGTAAGACTCTGTTTGTGTAGACTTGGGTGTGATGTATATATATATATATATATATATATGTATGTATGTATGTATGTATATGTATGTATGTATGCATGTATGTATATGTATGTATGTATGTATATGTATGCATGTATGTATATGTATGTATGTATGTATGTATGTATGCATGTATGTATGTATGCATGTATTGAAAGAGTTAGATGATTGAGGGAAAAGTTGTCGGTAATTATTATTGGATTCGATTTTTGTGGAATTATCGGGGTAGTTAAATAAGATGAGAATCGTATGTTAATTTGATAATGATAAAAATTGAAGATATCTTATAACCTTAAAAATGAGATTTCATATGTCAGAATGGTCAATTACGATCGAAGATAATATAAAATAGATAATTTTCAGTTCTCTTTTGTTCTTTCATCGTTCTATGATAGATTCATTTGTGATAATCTTGATGGTGTGAGTAGAGTTCTTGTCAGCACTAAATGACATTTTTATCATTTCATTTGCAAAGCCTATTTTACGTTATGTTCGATTGCGTGAGTATTTGGATTATTAGCTTCTTACGGTCAAGGTTAATGAAAGCATACAAAAACACTAAAGTATCGAGTCGTATAGGAGATTACAACTCCTTAGTGTGGTTTACACTTATCCAATACTGATTTCTGTATCATTGTGATAATGATATATATTGTTTATTGTGGGGGATGTTTATAGCCATGTGACCATCGTAGGAGATGATATCATGGATATTATTTGGCGAGGGATATCACGAATGGTATCGACATATTGCGGGTATAGCCTCTAGAATGACTGTAGGTGTAGTAGGATACCATGGATAATCTCGTTGCACTTATCCAACCGTTGAGGACGTAAATACGCGATTTTTTATTCACGGTAGCAGAATAAGGTTCAAAGAGATTCATTGTGATATTCGTTATGGTTCATACCTCATGAGTTTGTGATTCTGTTGAATTCACGTGTTATATTCGGTAGAATCCATAGGTCGATTTTACTATATCCGAATTTAGTGAAATCCATGTTATTTTTTTTGTATTCGGGTTTCATGTCGTTTACGCTAATATTCAGACCTGGTGATCCATTTTATTTCTTGTGCGATCGAATTCTAAGGGATCTTACCTCTTATTGATAAAATTTTATGATATTTGTTAAATCGGTAATTAAAGTGATCCACCTATTTTATGCATTTGAATCATAAATGTGATGAATTGTATTTTCTTGAATATATATTGATCTGTTGGATTTCGTATTATTGTTCGTAATTCTTGTTATACATAATATATTATATATCTGAGATCTTTATTATCATTTCCTAATTGTTTTAGATTTGATGTCACTTATTGAGTATTTGGCCCACTCTTACTATTTTTCTTTCTTTCAGAATAGTATGTTAGACGAGAATTACTCTAGAATTGAGTAAAGAGTTATAGCGAGATAGATTGAGGTCCAATTGGAGATAATATTGAAATAATACTCTAGAGATATATTTTGACATTTTGCTTCATTTTGTTGGAATATTTTTGAGATTATGTAGTTTTATTTTCAGATTTATTTTAATATGAGAATGTTTGGATTATTATGGTTGTATTTTATTAGTTGTGTATATGCTGAAAATACATATATATATATATATATATATATATATATTGGTTGAGAATTTGGATTTATTCTATATGATCAGGTTAGAATATTAGTTATGGATTTAGGTCAGGGACGTCACAATAACTATAGTCCAATACTTACACTTATGAAAACTTTATATCTTTATTCATAACTATTAATTTTCTCATTTTGGAGAAAATGTTTATAATTTTGAATACAACTGTAGAGTTTTTTTTTCAAATTTTGTTAATTCATAATATGTCATATTTAAACTTTTTACATAAATTTAGTTATAATAAATTTTAAAATATGAAATATTTAATTAGTAAAATAGTATAAAAAATTTAATAATAGTGCAAAAAATCAGCAATTTTATCTTTATTAGAAAATATGTAGAGAAACTAGATAAATTTTCAGTACATATGAGTATATAATTAGCAATTTTTAGACATGCAGGAATATTATATATGAAATTAAGCATGTAGGAGCACTATATTAGATTTTTAGAACATGCATGAAGAAAAAATTATAGAAACTAGCTATGATATACAATATACATAAGTTTAGATATAAATTTTATATATTTTTATAATAAAATGAGAATTATTTGATATACATGTTAAATGATAACATTTTAACTATAAAATTATATCATATATGAATATTTAAAATAAAAAATATTTAAAATATTAAGAAAAAAACAGTAATAAAAAAATAAATATTTAAATACACTTATCTTAACTCTAAATTATCCAAAATTTAGTTTAAATTCACTTGAATTGTATTCATTTTAGCTTCCTTTCTCTCTTTCTCTCTCCTTTTCTCTTTTCCTTTTCTCTCATCTTTCAAATTGTATTGAAAAATGATAGAAAATTAGTCAATTTTTTATATTGAATTGGCACTCAAATACTAGTCAGGCATACGTCTAGCACCACAGCTAAACACTATGGCACACAAGCACCACTTCGGGTGCGCATCGAGTGCAAGTATTTTGCCATAATGCATTTCTAGTGTCCCTTAAACGTGCTTTGAGCGTGCCTGTACTATAAGGTGCGCTCAAGTGCCAATCAGGCATTATCACTCTGTTCATCTCATACTTGGACTCGCGTCAAATACTAGTCAAGCATTCATCAATTCAATTTGATCCGAGTTAATTTTAAATTTTGACTAAATTTTTTTATCATTTTATCTCAATTTTAATTATTTTAACTTAATTAGTTAAAATTATAAGAAAATTTAAATTTAAACCTTACATAACCTACATATACAATTAAAAAAATCATATGAAAAAATAAATATATAAACTTTAAGTGGTGACCTTTATCAAATAATAAACAAATTAAGAAAAAAATTCTTTACTGTAATATGAGTTTGATTATAAAAAATTTTTTTAAAGAACTTTTAAATTTATCACAAAATTAGGCAAATCAACTAACGAAAAATAGAAAAATAAATAAAAGAAAACCATAGTAAAAATGTTATAAAAATAATGAGAACAACATGACAATAATGATGAAGATCAAAATGTACTAATTAGACACTCAATATTAGCTAAATCTCCTATTTTTCACCCTTTCTCTATCAATTCATCGCGCAAAGTATTTTGAATAATAACACATACTCTTTATCTCTTATCTTTCTCAAAAATAAAGAAATTTACTAAAAACTAAATCTAACATTCAAATAGTAGTTGATATTCAAATGACGTTAGTAGCATTTAAATGTTAATAAAGAAACTTTTTCTGAAATCATACATGCATATGTGACCTTCAAATGCTCATCAAGCATGCATGATTCTACTTAATCTACGTATATGTAGTCATTAAGTATGTATCAGATGTAAACGTTCTAATTTTTAAACTTCTACTTTTTGATATATATATATATATATATATATATATATATATATATATATAAGAAGCATAAGACTTACATATTCCAATATATTGTCCATTTGAAACTTGCTCATTAACTAAAAAAAATCATAAAATAGAATTAATTTAGCTTCTCAAGCCCAACCCAAACAAATTTTACCTAAATTTTGGATTTGTTTAACTATTATAAGTCAATTGATTGATACATTACTAATGATTATTAATAATTACTAATAGTTATGGACTTGTAAGAGTAGAAAGATTTCTATTTCGGTCAAATTGGTTGCGAGGCTTAGTTAGATGAAAGGGTGGCTTATGATGATATTTTTAGGATATTTTTATGTAATATAATATTTATATATTTGTTTTAATAAACTGTCATGATAATAAATAAATAAATAAAGAAAATATTATATTATTTAAAAATATTTTAAAAATACCTATTAATATTTTTAAAATATATTTTTACCGAAAAGATACTATTTAACAATCACTATTTAGTTAGTTTATGAGAATAGTAATTCTTTATAAATAAAAAGACATAAATCCATGCCATATATATATATTAATTAGAGAATAATAAAAAAATAATTTTACACTATTTTTTTATTTATTTTAAATATTATTTCTGCATATCAAAATACTAAAAAAATAATTTTTAACTCAATTTTTTACTAAAAGTTGTAATATTAGTCATTAGCTCTATTTCCTATATTCTTACATTTTTAAAAAAAAAAATAATTATTTTTTTTATGTCTTATTTTCTTTCTATCATAGATGCCTTGCAGCATCTTATGTGAACACATGTATAACATGGATATCTCCCTAGTACATTAGAACAACCTTTTCTTAATGTTTTAATCTTTCTCATGTAATATTTTTAAGTAACATAACATTTATCAATTTGTGTATTTTATATGAACTTATCAGTGTTAATATATTGATAAAATATCATATGATCCAAAAGTAAGTCAAAAGGATCTAAAAGATACCCGCTTAGTGTCACCTCATGCTAAAATATATTGGACACCAAAGAAAACCACACACAAGGAATAAAAGCAAGCATGCAAGTTCAAGAAACAGGGACCATAGAATGAGGGATATAACTGTGTAGGTTTCATGTTTAAAGGACTCTTGTCAACTTTGCAATATATGGCAACTTGCTAAACGTAACAAAACCTGAAAAAAACTGGAAACTTAAACTGATAATCAACAGTAATACATGACCAGCAAGCAGGAGACTTTCAACAGAATCTAGGAGACTGCACCACCTCTCATCTGGTTGCACAAGGCTGCTGCTGGTGATGCAGCAGTTATGAACTGGTTAATCAAATTCTTTTAAGGCCATTTAAGACACACAGGCACACACGCACACAACAGTTATGAACTGGTTTAAATCAGCTCGATGTTGTTAGAAGCTTAAGAAAGATAAATTGAGAAATCCTGGATTAGCTGTCTTTTTCATTCATAAGACACTGCTAGAAGAAATTAGAGCGAGAACAGACAAATAGAAAGCCTCAAATGATTGTACCAGTATAGACTACCCTTTAAAAAATCAGATTTTGACCAAAAACAGGAAGCAAGCAGACATAAAATGGATCAAAGATAGCCAAGCAAGGAACCCAGAAATAGGGTGGACATACGACAAACATTTTCATAATAGCACCTTGCTAGGTCTTCCATGAGGGAGTCGAAAGCACAGTATGGCTTTGGTCACCAAAATTTTCAGCAATTAAAAGAATATGGCATCTGCTAGGAAGCAATGGAAAGAAGTTTGAGATGGAGTGATTCAGAGTTAATTTGCTCCAATTCATTGATTAAATTCAGTATAATATCAAAAAAGACAGGTGCATTATCTTCGCCCATATGAAAAACGCAGACACAAAGGATGGACATCGATTGAGAATCATTTGCAGAGCAATGTGGACCTTCAACTTATCACTGCCACCCACAAAAGAATCTCAAGTGATGTACGCCAGAACTTTGCGCAAACTGAATTATGGCAAACAATGCAAACAACACGTACCATGCCATATATGTTATATGCAACGTAATTATGTGCCCTATGATGACAACAATTTGGAATTGTCTTCCATGAGATTTTATAAGTGGCAAGATAGGCCTGAAAACAACCCCCTCATAGCCTAACTATAGTCCACAAGATGGAATATCTTTTCATCCTACAAGTCTGCTCTGCATCACCAGTCAACAGGATCTTCTGAAAATCAAGAAGCCTCTCCACAAATGTTTGTTAACAGTAGCATCCTATAAAGAACAAACAACAAAACTCATAGTCATCGGAATGGAGTCCCAGGTCGTCAACTAGAAAGAAATGGATGAAGGAGGAAGAGGTCAATGGACACTGGATGGAGGAATTGATGCAAGATCATGATATATGCCGGTAGAGAGGGAAAGACAACAGGGAAAACACATAAATGGTGTCACTCAAAACTCTCAAATTTGTTTCCGCCAAGAATCATGACCTTAACCCAGCAAGAATCAAACCAACAATTATTATCACAATCATTTGGGAAATGCCAGTGACAAGGCACTGAAAGATGTTTCTGCAGTTGTTGCATGTATGAAGGACAAATTTGCCAGGCTAAAACAACACATGCAGAGAGTAGCAAGTCCAGTGATAGCTGAATAGAAGCAAAGGATATAAACAGAGTACAAGAATGATGGAGAGATCAATCGCCTTCCAATTTCATTATAAAGTTCCCAGAAGAAACATAATGAATATTAGGTACTACCAAAGAAGTCATCCAAGATGAAAGCCATCAAAGAATGGAAGTCAAATTCCCCCTACACCCCCCCCAAAAAAAAAAAAAAAAAATAAAGTGAAAAAAAAAAGAAAAATGTTCCATCTAGCTTAACTAAATGGTGAAAGCTATTTGAGGAAGCACCCCTATGAAAGAAACGTATACCAGAAGGGGGTTGAACAAGGGTGAAATTAGTATGCTTTAGTATTTGTATTGATGATAGACATAATAGGAAAGCACCGTCATGGTGCTTAAATCATAATATTAGTTAACAGATGACAGAAAGAAAGCTGCATAGAAATCAAATATCTTTGAGTTCTTTACAAGATAATCGACCTCGGAAAGGCAAGGCCAAGCATCAGACATGAGATAAAATCTAGTACAGATTTGCACCTAGATAGGTTGTCTACACAGAAGGAAAGGGTTAGCACAACTGTAGAATGCTCATCATTTGATCTGATGGTCACAGATTTGAGTTACGGAAATAGTTTCTTATATAATACAAAATAAGATCGTGTACAATAGATCTAAAGTGATCCAACTCCTACCCAGACCCAATGAATAGCAGGAAACTCGTGCAACAAACTGCCTCCTATAGGTTGACTACACGGAACCAGAAATCTAGATAAAGTATGTCCTAGAGGTTGCCCTCATAAACAATTCAACCCTAGACTAAGAGTCTGAACAGCACGAGGAGCCTCATATAAACCTACATTTCCCATTTGGTACACAATGCTAATGGGAAAACTTGAATAGGAGCACCATTCACCCTTTGAAGTTATGTTATCAAGCAAGGCTTGTCAACTGTAATAATCAGCTTAACATAAACAGAAACTGCTGTTTTCCAACTAGATGCGCATATTAATTTGATAAGCACAATAATTGCTTGAAAGTTGAGTGCAAAATCTTTATAATGAACAGTAACTTCAAGTGTTCCTCGTTATCTCTTAATTCCAACCATTCAGTAACACTCAATAGTTGATTCTGAGGCTACTGTCCAAACTACAAGAAATAAAATGATCAGCTACTACAATATTATGTAAGAACTGCTTCACATACAACCATGAAACCCTAAGGTAAACATTTTATGCGCATAATTCTAGCAGCTAGGACCCATCCTAAGTCTAGCGTTTGGCATCATCAATCCTTGAGGAATCCACTTCAATTCAAACTAACAAAGTATACTGCAAAACTGGTAACAGGCATTGCTAGTTAGCTCAGGGTAACAGCAACTCCGCAAACTCATTAAAAAATGGCTCAGGTGATTCTGAAGGCAATCTCAAGAGGCTATCTTTCAGCAAATGTTTACAAAAAAGAAAAAAAAAATTACAGTACAGGAGCATCTAAGAAAAATATTACCTCGGTCAAACACTGAGAAGGGGGTAATTCTTTTCAATATTTTGGGCCCTTTTATCTATAACTAAAAGGGAATAATGAAGTAACAAATCAGAACGGTGAATTCTCAATTAAACCAGCGCAATAAACAACATTCAACAGCAGATGAAGGACCAAATCAAATAAAATCTGTTTCCCCTACATATAACGTCAGCCATTGCCCGCCAACCAATTCATGCATCCTAGAACTATCAATAAAACCACACTTTTATTAAAAACATTGGAAATGATAGGGTACAGCAATCTCAATCATGTTGAGATCTTGCTAAAACCACCTCATAATGATTATGGAAATTGTAAAATAATTGCTACACCCGCAAATATCCAATTTCATCTAAATTGTAAACCAATAAAGGTTCTCATCAAAGCAACACAATAAGATGGCAATCACCTGCATTATTGCTTGACATTTTCCAAGTACCACTTATAAGTATCCAAAAGTCCATCCCTGAGAGAAATTTTAGTCCGCCATCCCAACTCCATCAATGCTGAACTATCCATCAGCTTCCTCGGAGTACCATCTGGCTTCGTCTTATCCCACACAAGCTCCCCCTCGAACCCGACAACCTCCTTCACCAACTCAGCCAACTCCTTAATCGTGACCTCCTTCCCACTCCCCACATTTAAGTGGCTCAATCCGCTGTACTTATCCATCAAGAACACCACAGCATCAGCCAAATCATCGACGTGCAAGAACTCCCTCAATGGAGACCCTGTTCCCCACACCACCACCTCCTTATCCCCCCTCAACTTCGCCTCGTGGAACCTCCGCATCAATGCGGGCAGGACGTGCGAGTTCTCAGGGTGAAAGTTATCATTAGGGCCATACAAGTTGGTGGGCATGCCGGAAATGGCATCCCAATTGAACTGAATCCTATAAGCTTGACACATCTTGATGCCGGCGATCTTGGCGATAGCGTACCACTCATTGGTCGGTTCTAATGGGCCGGATAGGAGGGCAGTTTCAGGAATCGGCTGTGGGGCGAATTTAGGATAAATGCAGGAGGAGCCCAAGAAGAGGAGCTTCTGGACGCCGTGGAGATAAGAGGAGTTGATGACGTTGGTTTGGATTTGGAGGTTGATGGAGATGAAGTCGGCGGGATAGGTACTGTTGGCGTGGATGCCGCCCACTTTGGCGGCGGCGAGGATGACGAATCGGGGTTTTTCGGCGGCGAAGAAGGCGTTGACGTCGGATTGGACGGTGAGGTCGAGCTCCGCGTGGGTGCGGAGGAGAAGGTTGGTGAAGCCTAGGGACTGGAGCTTCCGGACTATGGCGGATCCGACGAGTCCACGGTGTCCAGCGACGAAGACCCTGGCCGATTTGTCGGAGAGGAATGAACCTGGGAAAGACATGGGAACAATTTACATAAAAATGCGAGCGGTTATAGACTCCGATCTATGTATCATCAACCAGAATCAAACAGAGGAGAGAAAGTACCGGCATTAGGACCACGACCACCCATGGCGGATGATGAGAGACACTAAACGAAAAAAAGAAGCAGAGGAAAGCTGCGGATTGGGGGATCCTGCTCCGCGGAGCAGGACGTTTCGCCCCATAAAAAAGGTTTTTTTTTAATTTGGTGTGAAATTTGAAATCAAATAAAAAAAAAAAAAAAAAAAAAAAACCTATTTATGGGCGAAATCCTGCTCCGCGGAGCAGGATCCCCCGTTCCCTTTCGAAGGCCAAGAGAGTTGGGGGGATTTCCTTTCGGGATTTGCAAACTCAGAAATCCATGCACGCTGTCGGCAAAAATGACTGGGCCGGACTCTGAAACTTCACGGTAATATCTAAAGAGAGGTGGTCCATAGACGACGACCCAACAATTTCAACGCAGCTTGAACAGAGTAAGCTGAAGAGTTGGTTGGCCCTCGAGATCTTTCATGGATTCTCTCTCTCTCTCTCTTAATTATTTTTGGTTGTAAGTAAGCCATCCTGAAATTTAAGAGAATTAACACAAAGTAACTTTTTTGATGACACTAAGGTCCATAGGTTTCCACAACTTATGGTGATGTGTTGGGTATCTAAATGGGTTGGCCCAAAAACTTAATCCGCTAGGGGAAAAGAGGCACAAGAGACGAAAGCCTAGCAAAACACTTTATCAGCCTAAGATTGGAAAGACAACGCAGTTGACCCAAACAGGTCGACTCGGGATCGTTCAGTAAGGAACGGGCAACTAGGGTTTCGAGGTGCCCTACCTCAACCGCCGACTCTCCAACTTAGAAGCCAACGGTCTTCATAATTGAGCGCCTATGGGTAAGCCATACTTGCCATAATCAGTCAGACATCTTATCAAATATGTTTAAAATATTATCCCATAATTGTCTGTTGCCCTCAAGATGACAGTTATGACTTAATAAATCCTCTTAAATAGAAATTGCCATGCAACATCCTCCACGGTCGCTCTAGCGGCAGAAAGAATATTTTCAGGCAGTAGTGATTACTATAACAGGTCCTTAGGATAGTTATGACAACTCAACGGATTTACGCAGACAGTTGTCATCAACCGTAAAACTCAATGAAAGCTAAATTGGCCATCACTCTATAAATACCCCCTCTCAACCACGAGAGAGGGGACCAAAAAACTCTAATCCTCCAAATGAGCAACCAAGCAGTTAACTCTCGAATATAAAATATACACCATTCTTAGGTATCCGTGCACATTGACGTCTAACAAAGCTATTCTGCTAAAGAGTGTACCTCTTTCCCTAAGTCGCTTCCCATTGAGCACACTATCGGAGCCTAATCCTCCAACTCACACTCAATCCCCTTATATACACACCTATGCATATTTCTCCCTCTATCTTTTTATTCGACAAAGAAAGATTTTTAAGTTGAGCGATCGAATATATTGAGATGAGTTCGACAATCCTTTGAATTCTTTTTTGTTAGCTGTGGTGTGGAAGATTTAGATTCTCGGCAATGAAGATCGGATCTACTTCAATTCAACCCGTCTGGTGAGATCAAAGCGGTTTTTAATTCATACAACAATTTAAATTTAAGGACGTATCATTAGTACCGTCTGTGAAAAATGACTAAAAAATCTAACCATAATAACAAACATGGTCAATACTAAGGCACAAGCCAATGCAGTGGCCAGAAATGTCGACTCCCATGACAACAACCCCTTCGCGGGTAGTCATGGAATGAACGACCGCACCCTAACGTGCAAATGCTCGCTGACCAAATGAGCACTATTTCCAGGCACGTCCAGACCATCCGTGCCTGCCTAGAGGTGCTACTGTAGGGGGCTCCACCCTCCAACTTCAAGACCTCAGCATCGAAAAAAAAGAATCGAAGGAAAAGACAACCCACCGAGAAAACCCAACGGCCTAACAAACTTGAGACACGAGTGGCCAAGAGCGACAAGGCCTAGACGTGACTGAAGGATCAACTAAGTTATGGAAGGACGAAAGCCTTGAGTGGCGAAATCCATACTATTCCCATGATGACCAGAGGACTCCAGCCCAAAAAGAAGCCTTATGCAGTGCCAACATACATTCGACCGACCCAAGAAGGACACCGTTCATGAGAGAGATCCGGTTGAAGCCACACTCCTGCAATTTCAAGATGCTAACCTTGGAGCCTTATAACAAAAGTTCCCATTCGACGAGCCATTTGGATCACTTCTGCACAATGCCAGACTCCTAGGGCCTTGACAACACCAAGTACATAAAAAAGACAACAGGCTAATATACCATCATGGGCAGTAGGCTGCACCAACAAGGTTATTCGGTCTTTTAGTGAGATGTCTCACACCATAAGAAGCTAACTACACATTAAGTAAGGTACATCGCGGCATTAGTGTGTCACATGTTGGTGATAAGAACCCGGCATTCAAAATCATGCAATAAGGCTATTGCTGGCCAATAGTGAGAAAGGATGCCAAGTAATTCGTAAAGAAATACGAGAGCTGCTAGATCTATAGCAACACTCCACCTTAACAGCACACAGAGATGCGAACCTTACAATTGCCATAACCGTTCGCTTAGTGGGGGCTCGACTTCTTAGGCCCACTGCTTGTCATGACCGAGCAGAGGAAGTTTGCCACCGCCAATATCGACCACTTTGGAATGGTAAGAAGCCATCCCACTAGCACGAATCATTGAGTAGAATGCCACCGAATTCACTCATCAAAGTATCGTATGTAGACTTGGGATTTTTGTGGTTATAGTCACCAACGATGGAACTCAATTCACTGGCGAACACTTTACCAAGTACTACAACAAGCGGGTGAAAGCACGCTGATCCAAGGTGTGGGACTTAGTTTTACAGAGCCCAGAGGCTGCGGGTAAAGCCGTCAGTGGAACAAACTGTCTCTCCTACCGAGACTAACTGTTCCTAGTTTCAATGATCCTCCAAGTCACAGTGTACAAGCTACATGCCCAAAATGAAAAAATAATCCCGAGAATATGAAATGCCATCCACCTCAAGAAACATTATCGGCAGATTGCTACCGAATACAGGTACGCACTGCACATATCATACGAAATGCTTGTATGATGCTAATATGTTTCAATTAATGAAATAGTCATTTATTTTATCTTGCCTCACATATCCAACTGAATACTTGTATAAATTTTTTGGCCTAAACTACCCCTAAGTCAGGTAAAATTCTTAACCTACAACATGACCAGCTGCAACCCGGTCAAAAACCTTAGTTCAACTAATCGAGCGGCCCAAACGATGTCGAACTTCAAACCTTGGTCCAAATGACCGAGCAATCTAAACAAGGTCAAGCATTACAGCTTGGGGAACTTGCGGACTAAATTCAGACCTGCCTGAGCAAGTAGTCACTAAAACCTTACGAGCTTTTTAGTATGTGTGTGATAATTGTTTTCAACAATGGTCAGGTATAACGGCTTAGGAGCTTTGCAGATTAAAGTCGAACTTGCCTAAATGAATGGCCAGTACCAAACAAGACCTTCAACGAGTTAGGACTTCATGCACGAGTGCAACAACCCTCTCTTATTAGGACAAAAACAATTAGTAAACTGCAAACGATGGCCTAGATTTCGTTGAAACTTGGCAATGATAGAAATAACGCATAGCTGACAATTACACTTTATCAGTGCCACGACCTCCTCATAGGAGCGAATAAAACTGGACATACGTGTCCATCCAAACCAGATAACAATAGTGACAATGCTTAGTCGATGAACAGTCTCTCCCGATGCCGCAACGTCCCTCGCAGGAAAGAGCACATGCATGCTAAAACAGTCGATCAAGCCCAATGACAATAGCCACAATACTTAGCCGGCAAACAGGATCAGTTTTGAACTAAGGCAAGCCAACATAAACTCAGAGACATCAGTAACAACAATTGAAATAATCTATCTGATCTATTGAAAAATTTGAAATACATCAACGATTATTCGTCCAGAAAAAGCAAAAACATTGCCTATGGTTATGACCCAAGTAGGCAACGATTCTATGGTCGGGCGCCCCTTGGTGAGCATGGTGTAGGCCCCCCTCCTATCTTCGAGAAGTCCACCAAATCAACTCGGTATTGACCTCCAACATTTCTCAGATCAAGGAAACCAACAAGAAAGCCCAGAACCACCAAGGCCACAATCCGGCTACTAAAGCGAATGCTGTCTCAAAACCTCTCGTCCATCCCATGGTTGACTTCATCCGGGTGGAATTGAGACCCCAGCACTCCTTCAGGTCAAGCATACTCATTCCGGAGATTAGTGAGTTGCTGCTTGGTTTCCCAAAATTCATCCTTCAGTGAGGTGATTCTATCCATTACTCAATAATTTTCATCACTAAGTTGCTAAGATCTCACTTTTGACTCGGACAGCACTTGGCCAAGATAGACGGCCCACTCTTCACTCCGTAGAGCCTCGATAATTACAGCATTTACTCAGCACTCGATGTCCTCAAGTACGGCAGGATCAACATGTGACTGGGATAGACGAGAGATCTTGACTTCCCGCCAATACAATACCTCCTCCACCACGCGGACAGATTCCTAAATCTGTTAAGCAAAACGTGATGGTCAGTTAGTAACAACATAGAAAAGCCTGATCAAAAGGGATTAACGAAGTGATACCTCCAGTTAGGACGAACGTCCCGAATGAGATGGTCCTCCCTGATGTGACAGGTCAAGAGAATCCTCGGCTCTAGTTCCAATCAAAAGCTGCAAGCACCACAGAGGCTGCATGCGATAACCAAGAGGCACCTTGAAGCCTAGAGGAGGGGTAGGCATGCCCGGAAGTATCCGGGGCTTGGGAGTCGGTGCTTCAAAGTAAAGCACTTCCTCGGCTACAGGAACAGTATCTAGGTTGTCCTCAACTACGTCTTCCTCCGTCTAATCATCACGAGTGACTCCATCAGCAAAAACAACTAGAGGGGCAAACATAAATACTTCAGGAAATGAGGCCACCAAGATTAGGATCCCGTACATGGTTGTGGTCGTAGAGTCAATCACCGTGCCTGGCCTACCAACTGATGGATCCCCTGCTCCAGCAGCAGAGTCCATTGAGGATTCACTGCCTTTGACTCCCCCAAACGACTTGCTGAGGTCCAAGTCATTTGTTGGAAATTGATCCAAGTCATTTAAGGCCGAGACATCCAGAGTAAGTCCTTTGGTATAGAAAAAGATGCACAACGTTACCAGATACTGAATAGCGTTCGGATGGAGGCGAGCCATAAGGATTTCTAGCGCCTTCATGATCTCGCACAACTCCTTCGCAAATGGGATGCGAAGTTTGGCTTTCAAATGATCATCGTAGACGGTTATGAACTCGGGATGAGGAGAGCAAGTCGTATCATCAACGCCAGGCACAATGTACTGAATGGCGCTTGGAATATGTGTATGCTATACAGAGACTTTATCACTCTCCTTGTAAGGATGCGCGGAATGTCAGCGACGCCTTGGGAAGCCATTCAAGAAGTGCAAACCAAAAAAGGGAAAGGCAAAGTAGTGTAGAAATATTCGAAGAACGAAAAGATGTAGAAATAGTTGAGGGTTAGCGCTTAGATAGCCAACACCTCGACCCAGTAGCAGCATCGTTTGAGAATATCAAGGAGGTGTGTCTCCATGATGACTGCGACATGTGTCCGCTTTGCAGTGAGCCATGGCACATCTCTCCATTGCATTAAGTTATGATTGATTGATGATTTTCCTCCTTGTGCGTCACGCTGACAGCCTGATGGCCTCGAGGCCTAGATCAGTGAGTCAGCAGCGTAGTACGAATAATGATGACCTAACACGCCCTTTTCCAAGGTGAACAGCAAACTGGCGACATGAAACCCTGACGAGTTCAAGACAAGTTCGGCTGGTTTTCATCCTAGCCATGCATTTAAAACTTATTATTGCCAGTTAGATTGTCAAAAGACCAAGTTGTCAGCAATCGAGTTGTCAGACTATAAAAAATCGCACAATACAAAATAACATTCAAGTGTTTCAACTGTTCACATCATTTAAGAATACTAAAGCCATGTAATGAAATCAAAGGAAATGGTCGAGCAATTCCATTCATTACTTCATTTTATAACGTACAATAAGCTTACAATAGTGGATATACAACTCAGAAGAAAATAAAAAAGTACATGGAGCAATGACTTGACTACAGTCGTCCAACCGGCCTTTAGGACGGACAATTATAAGAGGAAAGCTCACTTGCTGATTGATGCGGTGTCCATACCGAGCTTTTGGTATAGCAGGAAGAGCATAAAAAGCCCTCCCCTACAAGAACAAGGCATAGAGTACCTACTCTCACTCAAGAAGCAACCACCAAATACCGTCTACCAAAGCCCGACCTAAGCCTCCGAGTCTATGAGTCTTTGTGAGACCCACCACAAGTGACAAAGGTTAGGGCTCGACGTGGACATCAACAAAAAAGAAAGAAAGAAGCTTCTCCTCCAACAGACGGTAAAATAGCCCTCCACCTCTTGGAACCGAAATCAGAGAGGGTTACTAGACACTAGCTGGGGAGAAGGGGAAGCCAACCCCAAAACCCAAAACTCGCTCGGTGCGATAGAGGCTGGTTCAGACCGATCCAATAAGAGGGTAACCAAGGTAGATTTTAGACGCATCCTTAGGCATCAGTTTCGAACATCAGACAAGAGTCTCCTCCAATCTCGGCTTGTGGCTGTGTAGGCTCCATGCTAACTCTGAGGAGACACATTACTTATTAGATGGGTTATGCTTTGTGATGCAAAGCATGGAGAGTCCCTCCGTTTATAGTCGGAGTAGGAGATCTTCCAATATTTAACTGAGGAGATTGTGTTGACATCTGAAAATCACCCTCAATAGATTAGCGCCAGCGGTAGAGAATTGGATAAGAACCAAATCTTATCGAACAGAGTAAAATTGCAAAGCACTTGGGAAAGAAGCGTGCCCAGAAAAAAAGCATGCTTAGTCCTGCGAGTAACGTCCCATTATTTTATGTCGAGAGTTGAAATTTTAAACTTCTCGACATAGGAGGCTAGTGATCGGTTTGGTATCTAAATAGGTAGGCCCGAAAACCTAGTCCGTTGGAGGAAAATAGGCCCAAGAGACAAAAGCTCAACAAAACACTTCCTTAACTCGAGATTTGAGAGGCAATACGGTTGGTCCAAGCGGGTCGACCGAGGACCGCCTAGCAAGGAATAGGCTTCGAGGTGCTTTGCCTCAACCACCGACCCTTCAACTCAACAAATGTTAGGTTTCATAGCTCAGTGCCTATGGGCAAGCCATATTTACCATAATCGGATAGGTAGATCAATGAATATATCTAAAATATTACCCCATGATTACGCATCGCTCTTAAAATGGTAGTTATGACTAAATAAATCTTTTTAGACGAAAATCGCCATATGGCACCCTCCACGATCGCTCTAGCAATGGAAAGAATATTCCTAAATAGCAGTGGTTGTCATAATCGGTCCCCATGATCATTGGGATAGTTCAATGGATCCACATGAGTAGCTATCGTCAATCATGAATCTCAATGAAGGCTAAATTGGCCCTCACTCTATAAATATCCCTCTCTGTCATGAGAGAGGGAACCAAAAAAACCCTAACCCTCTGAAAAAGTAACCAAGTAGTTAACTCTCGAATACCGAGCATACACTCTCCTCTTAGGTATTCATGCACAATGAGGTTTAACAAAGCCACTTTGCCAAAGAATGCACCTCTTTCCCTAAGTTATTTCCCATCGAGCACACTATCGGAGTTTAGTCATCCAGTCCATACTTAGGATACATGTATCTACGCATATTCTCATTTAATTTTTTTTGTTTGACTAAGAAAGATTTCTAATTTGAACGTAAAAAGATATATTAGGTAGTAAGTCACGCTAATTTTTTGACCTCTTATTTGTTAGTTGTGGTGTGTAGGATCTAGGTTCCTAACGATGAAGATCGGATTCGCTTTAATTTAACCCGCTCGACGAGCTCAAGTAACTCCCTAATTCATATAACAATTCGAATTTAGGGATGTATCATATTGTTAGAAATAACAGTTTGCCAAATTTAAATCGATTGAGTGAAACTCAATTTTAACTCAATAATTTAAAGTCATAGTCTAAACCCAAGTCGTATTGTTCAAAATTAAGGTAACTCCTAATGGTTTTGATTATGTTAAAATCTAAACCTAACTTGAACCAAAAATTTTAAAACTCTCTATTTTTCCCCCCTCTAGAAGATAAAAAAAAATTTAAAATCATCATAGTAATATTAATATAATTTCTAATTAATTACATTTACAACATAATCACCAGTAAACTTCAAAATTATTATCCATTGAATATATTTATGAATTTTTTAAGTAAGAAATACTCAGAAAAGTCAATAATCTATCTGATACTTTAATTGTTGAAGTACTTGATTCACTTTGTAAGTGCGTGCATATTAAAAGTAGCATACTGAGTAGATTTTGATCAGTCGAGTTTATGTTATAGCAAAACTAAACCGAAAATAATCCCAATTATAAAGTCTTTAATTTATCAAAATTGAACCAATATCCAATCAAACTAGTTTAAATTCAGTCACTTTCAATTATGTGGGTTTAGATTTTTCCATTATCCCTACTTGCATCTAATGTCATTGCGTTGTAGGCATTGAGGCACATATTGGCACCGAAACCCAAAGTGCAATTCAAATTATGCAGTAATTGCACAAGGAGATTTTCTTCATCAATTAGGTTCCAAATTCTTTGGAGTGCAATTTTATTAAAGCTTGATCAATTGGGTACCAAAATTACTTAGGTGCAATTTTACTAAAGTTGCTGGCCAACTCTTCCGGCCAGAAAGATGGTCGGAATTAAGGATGTACCAAAGAGGTCATATGCATGTACACAGAGTAAAGTCCTCAAGATATGTTTACAAAATTTATTAACTATGTTAAAGGGAATTAAGGATTTTAATGTGGGAAATGATTGGTTATTTTATTTAGTGTTTATTTTAATTATATAGTCCTTTATTTATGAATAGATGCATTTTTGTTAGATAAAAGATACTTGAATTTTGATTAAAAAGATTATTTTTGATCTTTCTGTAATATTCTAAACATTATTTCTTGATGGATTTCGAATCTGTTTTGTTTTTTGGTACCTTATAACTCTTGTTATTTAATAATTAATGTCATGCCCGGATATTTTATAAAGGAGATTGAAATTTAACTTGGATAAAATTAGAGTAATTTCGTATAAAAATAAAATAAAATAATATAATATATATGTGTGTATATATAATAATAATAATAATAATAATAATAATAATAATTGCAAAACAAACCCTCCCCAATGCCACCTCACCTCTCTCTCTCTTCTCCTCTGCTTCTTCTCCTCTTCTTCTCTCGTCCCCACCTCCTTCCTCTCTTCATCTCGTCTCTCTCTCTGTTCTCTCCTCTGCTCTCTCTTTCTCTCCCTCTCCTTCTCGCGCTCGCAACGGCCTCTGCAGAAAACCGTTCGAATCTGCCACATCGGCCTAACGCCCGATTCCTCCTGCTCCCTCACCGTTTCGTCTCCATGGTCTATATAATCCGAGCGCTGGTGTGTGTATGCGGACGAGTGGAAAGGCAGAGAAGTGATGCTGTGAGGGTGAGCCAAGAGAGATTGGTGCTTCGGGAAGCCATTTCTGAGGCATCTTCTTCCATCGCCGTGGTCGATTTCGCTGTTGTGCCATGCCTGGTTGCTGTCGTCAACCCTGCTGCCGTTGCCGTCATCGATTGGTTCCGAAGCCACCATCACAAATCCGAACCAAACACTTCAGTTAAAGCCGTCGCCGCCATTTGCTGAGGCCGCCGTTGACGTTGCTGTTGAGCCGATACCAAAGCTGCCATTGCAAACCCTAGCCGTCTCTCCAGGCAAGTGTTCCTATGCTGTCATTTCTCTCTGATTGCAAGTGATGTTCCTCTACTGTCGTTCCTCTCAAAATTTGCAAGTGAACCCTCTATTGTCATTGTACTCAATTTGAAACTGATTTCTCATTAATCCTTCCTTCTTCGTTGGTGTTGTTGGCTGTGTGCTCCTGGATTCGAAGTTTATTCGAATCTGCCTCTCTCTCGTTTCCTCTAATTCCACCATTTCGTGGCATAAATGGGGATGGGATGAGTTCTTTGGGAAATTGATGAGAGGGAGCAGAGTTGTTACTCTATTTTTGTAACCGGCTGAAGTTGAGTGAGAGAGCAGAGCCTCTCACTCTGTTTTTCGTGGCCGGCTCAAATGGTAAGGAAGCAGAGCATCGTACTTTGCCGGTTGGAATTGCGTACATCGTTGGTTCTGTAATTTATACGAAATACAGTATACGCATTTGTGGGTGCAGGTATATATGTTTGGGTATGTGTTGATGTGCACATGTGAAGCAGTGGGTGTGTGTTCTGTGTACGTAGGTGTAAATTGAAGGAATTGGGGGTGCTTGTCTGAGTGCTATGTGTGTGTGAGGATGGGCCGTGGGCTGGGTTCTGGTTGAGTGTGTGGATGGAGGGCAGCTCAACAGAAGCTGGGCCGTGGGCTTAGCTCTGTGTGTGTGTGTGTGTGTGTGTGTTTTAGTGGGCCAAGAGTTGGGCCGTGGGTGAGATTGGTGTGTGTGGGTGTTGGGCCATAGGCCCAACGTGGGTGAGTTGAGTGTGTGAGTTGTGTGTGATTGGGCCTTGAGCCCAATGTGTGTATGTGTTTGGGTTGGATGTGTGTACTGGGCTGGGCCCAATGTAGTGCAAGTGTGTGTGTGTGTGTTTGAGTGTGTTGGGCTGTGAGCCCAACATGTGTGTGTTAAAATGTGTGTGTTGTGGGTTGTGTAATGGGCCGTGAGCCCAATGTAAGTGTGTGTGTAAGTGAGAGTGTTGGGCTGGGCCCAAGTGTGTATGTATATGTGTGTAAGTGGATGTGTGAGTTTGGGCTGGGCCCAATAAGGTGAAGATGTGGGTGTGTGAGTGTTTTTGTTAGATTGGGCTATGGGCCAATGGGATTTTAGGTGAGTGTTTGGGTGAGAATTGGGTTAGGCCCAATAAAATGAATAAGATTGTGTGTGAGTTGTGTTGGGCCTGAATTTGTGTATGCTGGGCTGGATTGAGTGTGTGTGTTTTGGCTAAGTATGTGTATATGTGTTATGTGCATATATATATATATATATATATATATATATATATATTGATATATGGGTACACGTGTGTATACGATAGAGAACATAGAGAACGTTTATATTTTGCGTAAAAGAGGTAATTCTTTGTGTTCGGGATTCTAGTAATCGACGGACCTTATTAAATTAATTGGGGTTGGTAATGAAATAAAAATATTGTTGGCCGGTTCTTTCCAGATAAAATGGTGGGAATTATAGAGTCGATCATATCTCGACCTTTATATACCAAAGAGGTCATATGCATGTACACAGAGTAAAGTCCTCAAGATATGTTTACAAAATTTATTAACTATGTTAAAGGGAATTAAGGATTTTAATGTGGGAAATGATTGGTTATTTTATGTAGTGTTTATTTTAATTATATAGTCCTTTATTTATGAATAAATGCATTTTTGTTTGATAAAAGATACTTGAATTTTGATTAAAAAGATTGTTTTTGATCTTTCTGTAACATTCTTAATATTATTTCTTGGTGAATTCTAAGACTGTTAAATTTTGATGAATTTCGAATCTGTTCTGTTTTTTGGTACCTTATAATTCTTATATTATTTGATAATTAATTCCGATGTTTTCTTTTATTATTCTGATTTTTCAAAAAATCCCCATTTTCCATTTCTAAAGGTATCAAACTTGCTTTGCATCCCCTCTTACTTTTTAGATACTAAACAATCATAAAAAATATGAAAATAAGTAGAACTAAGATTGCATTTACATGGTGATCGACAGTGAGTTTAATTATCCAGAACTAACCATTGTTTAGTTTAGATTATAAGGAAAGAAAAGATAGCACCTTATATTTATAACATTTTATTATAGTTGAACTTAATAAATATAAACATATATCAAAATAGTAAAATCCAAAGGCATCCAAGCCTCCTAGTCAAGTCTTATAAGGTTATGTTACCCGTCTCACGGCACTATTCCATTCTCTTGAGCCTAAATTAGGTTAAATCAATCAAGTTTTTAACATAGTCGATCTCAAAAGATAATTTACAAATATGTTTAATATTATTATTATCAAATCTTTGTTTATTCAAGGAGTTTAATTTCAAACACTGAATAATCATCATCCCTCTTGAATTTAGTGGCATTATTGAATGAATTGGAGGAACTTATTATTATGTATAAAGAGAAAAGAATTACATGAATGTAGAAGGAATAGTTATTCCAAAAAAGACAGGTAAAAAACAGATACAAAGGCATTGCTGCTGATCCTATTCAGCTCCTCCTATTAGCTTGTTCAACTTGTTGTTCCTTAACCTTTCTTCATAGACTTGATTTTTCCCTTGGTACTCATATCTGCCAAAGAAATTCAGACATGAAAATATGACACAACTTAGTACTTCACTCAAAACTTTCTGATTTACCTCTTTATTTCTTTCAAGATTCTAATTTTAAGTATTTAAACCAACTTGAATATTTTTCACTCATCTTATCTTCTATAATACGGTTTTGAAACTTTGTATAATAAAGGTTTTCAAATGTCAAAATACAAGTCTCGTAGTATGGTCATCCTCTTTCCTTACTAATGTCTATATATTTGTGGGCAAGTATAAAGGAAGAAGTGAGTGTTACCCGGGTGGTAAGGATATTAGAGGGCTTAAGCTCTGCACAAGCTTTATAGCAGCTTCTTCACTATTGATGATCTGATTAAAGCAGAAGTACCTCCCACATGCCGAGGGGTCCTCAAAGGCACGTATATGGACGTTCACAAGGAAGTTCATATCCACACACGCCATAACTCCATTTTCAAACATCTCAGCAGCTCCTGCTTATAAATATAAAAATTAAACTATCGGGTAAAGATTATAAATATTATTTCTAAACTTACATTGTCAGTTAAGTGTAGGATTATTGTATATAAAATGACGATTTGGGAAATCAAATTTATGATTGCTAATTAACAAGTTTCTAACATTACGATAAAGCTTAAATTGTCAGGTAATGATCCATGAACACAAAACTATCAGCGTATACAGTATTAATCGGTGATTTATCTTTTTTTTTTGCAACCCTGATATTAGGTTTGCAATGGATCAAGTCGATCCATTGTGATATAGAAGTCATGAATTTAAAGTAAAGAATCAACTCATTTGCAGTGCATGAGTAAGGTTATATACGTCTAATCATTTTCAGTCTTTTTTTTTCCTCTTATAGTCGTAGGGATATAACATTGCTACGTAAAAGTAGATATATTTATATATATTACCTTTCAGATACCACATCGTTGATGGAGAATTGTGATGGGCAACGGTAGGGCCAAGGATTAGACCGGCATTGATGGAAACCATGTTAACCATCCGGTCCATGGCTAAAGCCCAAGCAGCCTGCTCTGAAAGTGTCTTTGCCAATGCGTATCTCAGCTGCCCATAACAAAAATTAAAGTCATTTTAATTAGCAAAGAGTAATCTTACGTATTACTACATAGGAATAGAAGAAGGGTACGTACCTTCATCCTTCTGCAGAACTCCGGATCACTCCATGACCTCTCATCTACTTCCTTCTCTGAGCTTATATTCTCTCTCCAAATCGCCGCCGTCAAAGAGGAGCTGAAAACGATCCGATGGATGCTAAATGTCTGTGCACAGGCTTCCATCACGTTGATCACTCCTCTTACTTCCAATTCCACCGATACATGATCCTATATATCCATCAATTTTAAAATAAGCTAAATTAGCTCCATATAGATGCATAAGATATTCAACTTTTTTTCAATAAAATAAAATAAAGCAATATGGCACTGCATACAAAACATCACAATTGGAAAACTTATTCCTTTAAAAGATGAGTAAATTCAATTTTTTTTAAAATAATAACCATTTGATATTAATTGAACAATTGTATTAATTTCTTTTATAAAAGAAAAGGTTGATTTTTTTAAAAAAAAAAGAAAAAAAAAATCTCAATCATTCTATACTGATCAAATGATTGTGATTAAGAGAGGCAGAATCAATCCATCTTTTAAAAGATAGAAACCCTAAATTCCAAAAGCATCAAACAATATATTATAGGCCTTTCAAAAGTAGGGATTGAATATACATAATTTTATCTCTATAATATCTAGATGCTATTTTATAATTTAAATATGTAATTTTTAAATTACAGCGGCTTTGTTATTACTCTAATTCTTAGAAAACACCTAAAATTCAATTGATGAAATTATATCAACTCACATCATAGCCTTCAGAGCTATCCAAAGAGCAGAACAAACCGGAGCAATCCCTTTACAGCTTCAAGAATGCTGTGGTAATCTAAAACATCCACTTCAAAAACGGTTAATCTCTCCTCCATCTTCTCCATTTCTTTTATCTTCTTCACCATCTCTCTCTCCCCTGCAACCAGTTTCAGTGAACAAAAGCAGTGCAGATTTTCAGCAAATTTAGTAGTTATCTTTAGCTTTTTATACAGTCAGTGAACAAAAGCAGTGCAGATTTTCAGCAAATTTAGTAGTTATCTTTAACTTTTTATACAGTCAGTTTGATGATTGGTAATATAAAGAGGATGAGTCATAGTTCAAGTGTACGTCTGCTTTGTGTATTTCAAAACCCTTTTGCTATTGTCTCCTTAAAAAAACACAGAAGAGGGAGAGGGTTTATGAGGTTCAACTACGTAATAAAATGGGAAATAATATAATACCGTTTGTTTGAATTGCTGCATGAACAGCATATCCTCTTCTCAACAACCCTTTGAGAATCCAAAATCCCAGATAGTTAGATGCATCAACGACACAAACTGTTAGTTTCTCACCATCCATTTCCTCTCTCTCTCTCTCTCTCTCTAGATCTCTCTCTTTTCTTCTTCTTGTTCCTGTTCTTTCTTCCCTTCTTGTTGTACGTCTTTCTTTCTCTGCTATTGCAGTCGTCTGCTGCTCTTGGGTTCTATATATATACCTCAAATATGTGAAAAAAAAAAAAAATTAAAGATTTATTCCGTAGTTTGCAGAAATTATAGTGTTATTTGACATGGAAATGTGATGAGTTATAAACTTAAAAAATCAGATTAATATGAATAAGGAAGCAACCACAGGTTCCCTGGTGGCAGATGAAGAGTTTGGTGAACCATTTCGTCCACGTTGCTACCTACTCAACTCTCTCGTGCTACCCATCTTCTTATTTTTGACCACCCAATGCCTACGACCCTTTCATCGGTCACCGGTGAATGAAATAATTCAGTTCTTATGGTTGAGAAAATTACGAAGAAATCAACAAATTTGAAAATTTAAAATATTTGATGAATCTTTCATAATATCTCATATTATAACACGTTCCCTCATTTCAATATTCTTTTTGTTTAAGAAAAAAAAACTCGAATAGTGCATTTAAGTAATAGGTTATTGTGTACCATACGCTGTGAAATGCTTATAATAAAAAGAAGGAATTTAATATTCAAACTCGTGAGCATTGGCAGATCATGTGATCAATTGACAACACTAAAAATTAATAAATTTTGGCTATGATCTATGAAATATTCAAATAAAAGTACAGGCAGCTTACTTAAAACATTCGCAATCTGATTAATTAGTCTAAATTTATACCTTACAGATAAAGTCAGAGGATCAGAATTCTATTATTATTTTGCATGTATATGGTTACTGTTGCGACTTGAATCATGATTTTTATCAGATTAAGAAGGGTAACATTTGATCTCCGTACTTTTCAAACTGGAATCTGCACAATACAAATAAACATAAATTAAAAGCATACACGGATTTGACCCCTATATACTCTCCGACATTATAATCAGTATCCTTTCCTTGAAATGAAGAAAGGATGAGAGTATTGATTTACGTCAGGATATGTTTTGTGAAAAAAAAATGATAATGCAATTTAAATTTGATGGAATGTGCTTTAAGCGTCTTTCTTTCCCCTATGGCCGACCTCTCTCTTTTCTATTGAAAAGAGAGTTATTTATATATTTTAAGGAGTAGTTAATTGTCCTTATCCATTGACGATAGTTTATAAAATCTACTGTATAAGAATAAAAAGTTAACATTAGTTTTAACCAGTTAGGCAGTTTGTCCTTATCGATCAAGAACAAAACTGGGCTACCAAATTCATTGATGCAGGGCCATATGAATCTATTGGTCCGCAGCCTAAATTCGATAAAATATGTTGAATACTAATCCTCAATTTAGGTTGAACCCATTACTAACCCTCATACTGGGAGGCTTATATTTCAACCTGCTCGATATTTGTGAAGAATAACATCGGCCATTCAAAGAGTCTTTTCATATGTCTTTTTCCACATGTATTTCGCCGTGAAAGCATTAACCTCAAAATTTTAACATTCCTCCTCAATCACCGTGTCGATTATAATTACTGATGTCAACCATCATTACGGGCCTCAATAAACGCGAGTTTTAAATTTTCTTCTAAAGCTTATTTTTGTCTCTCCTTGCAATCTAAACATTTCTTATTCCTCCTTTTTCACAAATCTCCCATGGCGCCTAGAGTCGGCGATATCGAGTATGTTCTCTCTTCTAAAGATATGGAATATGTTTGTGTTTAGTATAGGATTCTTCAATCCACAATTCATTTGCTATCAGGTAAGTCCGATAGAGCTTGCTCTCCACCTCTAAAATTTATCACTGTTTATGAGATCCACTTAAGGAGTGGTCTTCACTTTCCCTTAGCACCAAAGCTTCATCGGGTTCTTGTTGTATTAAGAGTTTTAATCGCACATTTACAACCAAATATGGTATGTTATTTGGTTTCTTTGTGTGGTTTTACCTGTCATCACAACTTAGAATTAGATGCCATAGTTGTGAAAGTGATATTTCAATTTCATTAGGGGTCGGATTTGATTTGGTTTGCTCCTTTCCCATAATTTAATTTGAGTAGGAAAAATCCTGATTTTACAAAAAGGTGAAAGAATATGTTCTTTTTCTTAACCATGCATTCAAATTGGGATATCTCTAATGAATGGGATAATGTAAAAGAATACTTTACAACTGATCCATCAAATGACAAGAAAATATCAGTAGAAAAATTGACTATATTAGTCCAAGCCCATGCTAAAACCTTTAATCTTAATAAAAAAATCGTTGGCTAACTGTTGAGGCTTTTATATATGTGAAATGGGATCCTTGCTTGGAAGAGTCAACATCGTCTCATTTATCGAAAAAGGAGATTAAAAAGAAAATATAAAACCTGCATATTGGTGACCCTGTTGAAGATGTCTCCAAGTTCCAGATGGCTACACTCGAATCTTCTACAGACGAGGATAATGTAGTCATTGAGAAATTAAAGAAAGTAAAGAAGTCTTCCAAAATGATAATTTCTGTACTTCTGTCTATTTCAATGGGACCTTCAGACGACTGTGAGCTATTGAACTTCCCATCTCAAATGTTGGCCAAAATGAGGAAGTGACTAAGACCGCGGTTGTTAAAACTGTTGATAAGAATTTGCCCGTGGTCTTTGAGTATGAAGTCCGAGGTGAGGAAGAAACTAAGACAACTTTGGGGGCGGTTGAAATGTTAAATTCAAAGCCCCCAGAGCCTGAGGACAGAACAAACACTGATGGATTAATGTTCAGCCTTTGAGATTCAGCCTTTTGAGTCTGAGGTGTAGATTAATGTTCAAACCGAGGGATTTATAAGAACAGCTAGCTTATTGGCCGAGGACCAATATCTTACGCTTGAGGTTCAAATTGGAAGGCTTGATTCCAAACTCCAAGAGTCTGAGGTCCATGTAGCCTTACATGATGATCTATCTCTAGAGTCTTCGCCTTTTGCCAAGGTATCAAACAAACCCCTTTTCTTTTTATTTTAACTTGAATCTTTTCCACAGTTGTATAAATTAGAAAACCATATTACCTCAACTGCAAACCAGATAGCTTGGTCTTATGTTAAATGGGAGAAATTAATGGCTACTGAGGAGCGGATCTCTAAACTTGAGAATGAGCTTTTTGAGAGTAAAGCTAAAGTCACTTGTCTTGAGAATTCACTTAAAGAACTTCAACAAATATACGCTCTTCTTCAAGATCAGAATTTGTGGCTTGAGGATGAGTTAAGGACGTCAGTCAAGGTTGATGATATTAAACAAGCCTTGAATTGCAAATACTATGATGGTATTGATCTTTGCTGACGTATAATAAAGCTAATAATTCTAAAATTTTCATTATCAATACCGCATCCAAGAAATTTGAGTGCTATGTAGCGATCTGAAATATTAGGTTGTCCCAGAGAGGATGAAGAACTCGAGTCATCTCTGTTGACAACATTTGGGTCTCCATTCAAGATTTAGAAAATATTTTCTTTTCTTTTGAAATGTAATTGATCTATAATTTGCCAATACATTATTATATTTATTGTGTTTCTTTCATATGTCTATATTTGTATAAATTTGGTATCAATGCCTAATTTGTCAGCCTTCGGCCTGATAGGATGCCGTTATTACTTTGGCATATTTGACTTCAAATTTATGACAATGGTTGACTGGTGACGCTATCTCCATTTAATGGAAGTCTTCACGTGCATGCTATATAAAGTCCCCTAGGTTTTTAGTATTTGGCTTTATGCAAGCCACTTGATATCGGGATCGAGTTTTTAAAATCTATCATAGTTTAGAATGTTTGAGAGTATAACCGAGGCCTTGTTATTGTGTGGGACAACTCAAGAAGTAGGTGAAGAAAACTTCTCCTAATTTAGGAGTAGTCTAGATCTTAAAATTTTATGAAATGAGAAGTAAGCACACAAGCATAATTTAGAAAGAAAAGGGAACGAAAAATTACTTCATTAACTAAATATAATACAAATAATACAAGCAGTCAAATGATGCATGACCTTACCTAAACTAGTTACATACCAGCTTGTATTTTGAATCTATTGATAATATTTCTTGAGATAAATAACATTCCATGTTCGGGGAATAAGTTAACCATTTTGAGCTCATAACTTATATACCCCATTTTGAAGAACTGTCAGAGACAATGAAAGGCCCTTCCCAATTTAGAGAAAATTTATTTTGACCAATGTTTTTGTCAGTTGTTTCCATACTTCCTTGAACCAAATCTCCTATCTCAAATTGTCTTGCTTTTATCTTCTTATTATAACAAAGCCTCACTCGTTACTAATAAGCAGTTGTCCAAAGGCGTGCGGCATCTCGAGCTTCTTCAAGTAAATCAAGATATTCCCTAAGCCTTTTGGAATTACTAAATGGATTAAAGCATTTAGCCCATAAGTTGGGTAGTCCTATTTCTATTAGAATGACTGCCTCGATCCCACAACAAAGGCTAAAAGGTGTCTCGCATGTGGATTTTCTAGGTGTCGTTCTGTATGACCAAAGTATAAATGGTAACTCATCTACCCAGGAGCCCCCAGCAACCTTCAATTTCATTTTTAATCCATGTAACAAAGTGCGGTTAGTGACTTCCACTTGTCCATTAGCTTGAGGATAGGCAACGGACGTATATGCAAACCTTATTCTCAAATTTGCATAATATTTAGTGAACTGTTTACTAGAAAATTGGGTGTCGTTATCAATCATTATGGCTTCTAGAACACCAAATTTGCACACTATATTTTGTCGGACAAATTCGGTGGTATTCTATTCTGTTATCTTGGCCAATGGAGAGGCTTCAACCCATTTAATAAGGTAATCAATTCCAACAATTACAAACTTTCTTTGTCCAAATGCAATTAGTAAAGGTCTGAAAATATCCAGCCCCCATTGCACAAATGACCATGATACTTGTAAAACTTGAAGCTTTGTAAGAGGTTGATGGGATATATTCTCGTGAATCTGACAATTGTCGTATTTTCATACAAAATCCATGGTATTGTTCTTTATAGTGGGCTAATAATAACCTTGACGCATGATTTTGAAGGCCAAATTCTTTCCTCCAACACGAGACCCACAAATACCTAGATGAACTTCTCCTAACACAAAGTTAGCCTCTTCGGGTGTAAGGGATCGCAGGTAATGAGTGGAATATCCACGACGATATAGCCTGCCATCCATGATGGTGTACCATCGCACAGTCATTTTTATACACTTAGCCTCCTTTGGATCTCGGGTAAGGTACCGTTGATTAGGTATCTTACATAAGGTGTCGTCCAGTTTTCTGTGTCATTGATCGATAGCATTTCGCATTCTGAATCATCAATACTTGGAATGTCTAGGACTTCACGCATGCTTTGTATATACTATTTAGGGTCCCCAGTTGTTGCAACGTTTGCCAACCTATTAGCCCTCTCATTTTCTTCTCTAATTATATGAACCATTTTTATCTTATCAAATGCTCCTACTAAACTTTTCACTTTGGAGAGGTACTTACAAAGTTGCGGGTTTGATACCTCAAAATCTCCTCGGACCTAATTTACAATCATCTCTAAGTCACTATATACGACTAGCTCTTTTATCGAACATTCCTTTGCTATTCGTAGACCAACAAGTCACCCTTCATATTCTGCTATATTATTGGTGGTTGAAAATCGAAGAGTTATAGAGCATTTTATTTCCAAACCATCTGGCATCCTCAAAATTATGTCGGTACTGCTATCTATTTTCATTGATAAACCATCTACATTCGATAGCCATACTTGAGACTTTTGTTTATCACTGGCTCCGATGAGATCAAATATTTCAGGAGTTAGGCCTGTTATTTCAATGATGAAATCTGTAAGAGCCTGGTCCTTTAGAGTAGGTTTCAATCGAAATTTCACGTCAAATTTACCAAACTCGATAGCCCATTTGACCATTCGTCTGAATATGTCAGGTTTTTGCAAGACGTGTTTTAGAGGTTAATCAATGAGAACTATTATCTTGTATGCCTGAAAATAAGGTTGTAATTTTTGGGCTGAATATATGAGCGCAAGGGCCACTTTCTCTATATGTGAATAGCGTATCTTCGGGCTTGTTAGAACTTTGTTGACATAATAAACTAGTTTTTGTCCCTCAAGAAGTTGTCGGATTAGAATCGAGCTTATTGCGATATCTGACACCGTTAAATACAAGTATAATTCTTCGCCCACTTGAGGGGAAGAAAGAAGATGAGGAAGCACTAGGTATTCTTTTAGCTTTTGAAAAGAAACTTCGCATTTAATTGTCCATTGAAAATCAAAAGATTTTGTTCCTCTTAAATATTTGAAAAAGGGTGATATTTCTCTGCAAATTTTGCCATGAACCGGATAGAGCTGCAAGCCTCCTAGTTAACTTTTGAATTTCTTTCGGCGTTCAAGGGGAGTTCATATCAAGGATGGCCTTTATCTTTTGAAATTTCCTTCAATACCTTATTGCAAGACAATAAAGCCTAAGAACTTCACTATGGTTACTCCAAACACACATTTGGACGGATTGAGTTTTATCTGATATGTTTAGAGAATGGTAAACAAGCACTGAGATCATGAATAGGATCTTTAGTTACTTTTCTTTTTACAAGCATGTCATCCACGCATACTTTCATGTTCCGACCAATCTGAACTTTGAATATCTTATTAACAAGTCGCTAATAAGTTACTCCAACATTCTTTAATCTAAAGGGTATCACCTTGTAACAATATGTCCTCTGATCAATCATGAATGATGTATATTCTTCATATTCTATGCTCATTTTAATCTGATTATAACCAATATAAGCATCCATAAAACCTAATAGTTCATGGCCAGAGGTAGGGTCTACCAATAAGTCTATTCTTGAAAGAGGAAAACTATCCTTGGAACATGCTTTGTTGACATCTGTGAAGTCAATACATATTCTTCATTTTTCATTACTATTTTTAACGAGAACTACATTAGAAAGTCAATCTAAATACTGAACTTTTCTAATAAATCCAATATCAAGCAATTTGTTAACTTCCTCCTGAATAGCAATCAATTTCTCAACAAAATGATTTTTTGTTTTTGTCAAACGGGTTTATGATTAGAATCTAAGCCCAATCTATGGATCATTACCTCGATTGGTATTCCGGACATATCCTCAGGTGTCCAAGCGGATACATCAGAATTCTGCTGAAGGAAACTCATCTATTGCTCTTTAAGAGTTTTGGGTAAAGAGCTTCCAATTTGGACCCATTTCTCTCGATCATTAGGATCTAAAGGTATACGTTCTGTTAATTTACCCAACTCAGCTTGTTATAAAGTCATCTTGTCTTGAAAGTCAAGATCTTCCACTGGTTGAATAGATGACATTTGAGTCACTTGAGACAGGTAACACGTTCTTTCGGTTATTTGATCACCAAGTATCCCCCTACTCCATAAGGAATGAGAAATTTTATTTTTAAATAAAGGATCAATGTTACAGCTCTAAAAGCTGCTAAGAAAGCACATCCAAGGATAACAATGTAGACCGACGGGAGGTCTACTATTAAGAAGGATAACATCCTTGACGCTATCCTTGGGTAAGTTCCCAATATAACTTTTAGATGGACCTCTCCTTGTACAGGGATTGGTTCATTATCCATTCCATACAATGGTCCTTCCGCATGCTCCATTTTATTCTTTTTTAAAGCCAATTTAAAGTAAGTAGTGAGATAAAGTAAATTTTTAGAGTTTTCATTATTAACAAATACTCGTTTCAATTCATAATCCATACAAAGGATCAGAGTGTGGTGCAGATATATGGGCCATATATTTATCACTAAAGCTAATAACATTATCCTTAACCTCTATCCAGGGTTTTTTGTTTATATTAACCAACTCTGGGCTGCGTGAAGTGCTACTCTTTGGTGATCGGGTGGTTATCATACCAACGACCCCAGCCGCCACCTTATTCTTCATTTGTTGAGTTCCATCTACATCTAGTCCATCATCAATTTGTCCAGGATTTTGCAGAAATCAGGTTTAGTGTCCCTTTCTAATGAGATCTTCAAGTTCCTTTCTACAATATCCGCAATCTTTTATATTGTGACCTACTGCTTTGTGATACAAACAGTATTTCGATTGATCTCCACCATCTGAGTTTTTTAATGGCTTTTGCCATTTTAGAAATTTTTCATCCCTAATTTACATTAAAATATTGGTGCGAGTATTGTTGAAGGAAGTTAAGACCTCGGACCTATGCCCTCTTCGGAAGCTTGATTCAGTTCGTGGATATTTTCTGTGGTCTCGGTCACTTGTGTTGCCGTTGTTTTTTCCAACTGGAGGTCCATGGTGGAAATTTTACTCACTCCTTGTCTTATTTGCCTTGTCTTCTTTGCCTCATTGGCCTCCTTGGCTACTATATAAGTTCGAGCAATGGCTTCGACTTCTCGAAAGGTCTAAAGTTGTTTGTGGACGCGGTGCTTGAAAAAGCTATCTCCCTCTAAGGTGGATATAAAGGCATTGAGTTTAACCTCATCCGTTAACTTTGGTATTTGCTTGGCTTCAATAGTGAAGTGAGACAGAAAACTCTTCAAATCCTCCTTATGTCCTTGCTTAATGTAGGTAAGATGCCATAGTTATTTCTCTTCTCTTATACTGGAAGCAAGTTTGGACAAAAAACTGTCAGCCAATTCACAAAATGATAAGATTAAATTCGGTGGTAATCAGTAAAATCATATTCTGGCGTCTCCCTTGAGAGCTAAGGGGAAACATTGGCACATCGTTGCCTCATTTAGACCCTGAAAACATAAGAGAATTCGGAAATGATCTATATGATCCGTACTTCCATCGTAGGTATCCAAAGTTGGCATCTTAAACTTGTGAGGGAGTGACCTTATTCTGATCTTCATTGTGAATGGAAATCTTCTAAAGTCTACCGTGTGATCTTCAGTGTTTTGTCCAAACACGTGGTGCCAGATTTTTTCCACTACTCAAGGAGTAGCAATAGATCTCTTTGCATTGAGATATACCCTTAACTCTGTAAGATTATTTCTTTAGTGTCTAGAAGGGTGACTAGTTCTACTTGCTGGTTGAACAATGTAGAAGGCTCCCTCCTACTCTAAAGGTTTGCGATTGTTACAAGAGTATTGAAGATTTTGTCTTCCAGGGTTTTCATGTTGAGATTTTGGACCTAGTCGGCCTTCTAACCGTGATCGTCCTCCATCACCTGAGGTTACCACAACTTGGTCGTCCATTTGGTGGGTTTTTGGGTTTTTTCTTATTTGATTTTTTTTTTTTTAAGTTGGTGTGTGGACCATTAAAGATGGGACCCTTTGCTTTTGAAGATTTGTTTGGGCGAATAAAGTTTGGAGCATCTCGAATATATTGTCCATCGAAGCGTTGATTTCATGCAAGAAGAGTGCCTATTGGTTCTTTTCATGGCCACCGACAAGGGGTTCATTGCTAGGGACAATGATATCCTCGGCAAGGGCACTTATGTGATTCCTGGTGTTAATCGTCTACTTTAGCAATAACATATGATTTTTAATTTTATTTCTCACAGACGGTGCCAATATTATAACTTGAATCCAGATATTTGTCGGATTAAGAATGATGAGACTTGATTTCCATACTTTTCAATCTGGAATCTACATAATATAAACAAATGTAATCTAAAAGTATACATGGATTCGATACAAATATATTTTTCCGACGTTAAGTTAGTGGCCTTTCCTTGAAATGAAGAAAGGAAGAGAGTATTGATTTATGTCATGATGTATTTTGTTAAAGAAAAAATGGTAATGCAATTTAAATTTGATGGAATGCACTTAAAGGATCCTTTTCTCCTCTTTGGCCAATCTCTCTCTTTTCTATTGAAAAGAAGGTTATTGATATATTTTATGGAGTAGTTTACTGTCCTTATCTATTGACGACGATTTATAAAACTATTAAATAAAAATAAAATGTTGACGGTAGTTTTAGCCAGTTAAGCTATTTGTCGTTATCGGTCAAGGACAAAACTGGGCTACCAAATTCGTTGATGCATTTGTTCCACATGAATCCATTGGGCGACAACCTGAATCCGATAAAATATGTCAAATACTAATCCTCAATTTGGGCCAAATCCATCCGTTACAAATATTTATATATAGTATAAATGAACATTCTTATTGAGATTAAAACACATATAAAAACATAAATTTACTAATAGCATTTCGTAGTTGTAAAAGTCGTACAAGTCTTTGATAAAGAAATAAAACAGCCATGGCGATTATAGAAAAGACCAGGCCCGTTGAAGGAATAAAAATAGATAAAAAATTGATAGTTGTCATTGAATGGGTTTCTTGGTTTACTATATTAATAAAATAATTATGGTAGTTGACCTCACAAATTGTCTATGAATTAGTCGAATATTAATGTCATTAATGTTTGATTACTAAAATACAGTAAGTAATAATAAGATCCCGTGATGATAAATATTGAGTTAATTAGCTGGCGCCGAGTATAATTATTCCATTTATGAATAACTATTGTCAGCAACACCGGCTGCTGTTGACCGACGGCCACCGATGACGGCCGTGGTCACCACCGTTATCCCTAAAGCTACCACCGCCACTGTTGTAGCTGATTCACAATACTGAAAGAATATGTAATAAAATGTGTTTTTGGAATTATTTATTTTTTAACTTTTTTCTGGTAATGAATGTTCGCACGACCTAAAAGTCAGTATATAAAAAATAGTATTATTTGAAATTTTAGGGTTATTTTTAGAATATTACGATAATATGACTTTTTATTAATCTATTCACGTTAACAAATTTTATAAAAAAAATAAAAAATTATATATTACGTTATTTAGTAATATTTCAAAATTGGACTTGAACTTTATTGGATGCTTCAATCGGTTTATTTTTTCGGCTTAAAATTATATAGATTATGATTCATGTGTATGGGTATTATCATTAACAAAATTAAAAAAATAAACCTAATTAATTTATTTTAAATTATAACATTAATAACCCTTACGGGGATGACCGCTTTTTTTTTAAATATATATATATATATTCTTATTTTGGCTTAGATATAAACCAAGTTTAAGAAAAGAATCATCTAATTGATAATTTCTTATTAAAATATTATTTATAATATAATATCCTTATGTAATACACCAAATTCTTGTTGAAGTTTCATATCTCCAATTCACAATATGAGAAAAAAAATGAAATTATTAACCAAAACTGAGACTAAAAATAGACCCTCTAACATTAAGCTGTTAAACAATCTTTTATTACTACTGACTATTTATAATTAATATTAAATATAAAAGTCTAATTGTAATATTACTAGCCATATTGAGTTATTTAATAACTGCTAAAAATATCTTTTATTTTATTTGATATGTTCATTTATTTCTCATATTTTTTTAAAAAACAAAAGTCATAAAATAAATGCTTTAAAAATTCAAGTAAACAAAATCCAACCTACAGACGAGAAAAATTGATGTTTTGCCTCCTTGCCTTCATCGACCGATTCCTGCTTTAAGCATAGTATGGAAGAACATATCTATGCACTCTCGAACAAGCTTGATGGGACCTGAGGGGGAAAAAAGGGAATTTCAAGAGGCACCAAAGTTAATGAAATGAACATCAATTGTCGACAAATGAAATGTTGACGTATATAGACGACACAAAATTGAAGTCAATGAAACGAACATCAGCCTTCGATGAATGAAGTGATGAAACGAACATCAACCATTGATGGATGAAATGTTGATGCATATAGGTTACACAGAATCAAAGTCAGTGGAACCAAGATCAACCATCGACGAATGAAATGTTGACACGCATAGGTTATACAGAATCGAAGCTTGATTTAATAAAATAAACCATCATATTACTAAGAACCATAAAAAACACCCATACAAGTTTAAAAACAACTCATGTCTTATGCCATGATTGTACACAACAGTAACATTTCAGACGGTCTTGCAAAAATAAAGATAGAAATTTGATAAGAAATGGGTATGCATGTGATCTAGGCTAATTTCATGACGAGAGTGACAACTCTCACATCAGCTGTGTTAAATAGGAGCCATTCACAGCTACTGCCTTGCTATGCTATCCCCACATGCCAACTACAGAGATCAAAGAATGCAAAAGGGTGCAAAGTAACACTATGCAATCAACCAAACATGAAATGCATCACCCGTACTGCACGCATCCATTTCAAGAAGCAAACAACTAACATGCTCCGGGTGGTGTCTGAAATAATCATGGAAAGCAATATCGGGCCCACTTGATACCGCAACAAAATCGCCATATGTCACCATACATTGGCTGATATCTCTGATACAAAAGCAACTAATACATTTTCTTATGTTTTGGAAATAAAATTTGTCTAATACATCCGATACCAAAACGAAAGCAACTAATACATATGCAAACATTACTGAGAAGATGGGAACAAGTTTCCCAGAGGAAGTGGCATAACACCAAGTTCATGTTTGTTCAGCAATAGTGATAGGAAAAGGGATTCCCAGAGAAAGTGGCATACCACTAAGTTCATGTTTGTTCAGCAATAATGACAGGAAAAGGGATTCCCATCCCCTTCCTCCCCTGCCCCACAAAAAAAAAAAAAAAAAAAAAAATTTCTTTTCTTCCATTCTCATCGTTATGCTTTTTGTATGAGGGATGTATGGTAGATATAAGCCTCAGGCTATTTTACACTAGTACAGAAGCCAAGTCACCAAACCCTAAAAGGCAAGGAAGTCAGCCATTTTTGGGGCATTGGGTTCCCAAGTTAATTTGGCTACATACTCGGATTAATGAAACAAACATCTTCTAATGCTGCCATGCAAATGGAATACCACTGCTTTGTTCCAAATATCACCAAACAAACACAAGGCTCTTCTTCAGGATGTTAGCATAGTCCTATTCTGTGGATTGTGATAGAGCATGCATTTGCGGGTCCAATTGTACTTCAGAAGAGCATGAACATAAGTGACCTATTTATTCACCCATTTAACACAGGTCTATGCCAAATGTTGGGAAAATTGTGTAATTGGAAAATTAAGCGATTCAAGTGGTGTGATGAGTCAAGTGCTTCCAAGATATTCACATGAAGACAGACGAAACTGTTGACCACTTCCAACTTAAAGTAAAGCTGCTTGCATGAAGATCACTGAATCTTAACATCTTAAATCTACTGTCAGACTAAAGGAGTATGACCTTTGGTGAACATTCAACCAGAAATCACACAGACAATGTGCACTCTAAGGGTAAAAAATGGTGAATCTGAACCTTTTAAGTACTCATCCCTGGAAGGGTCATCACTAGTGCATTGGCACGTGAGGTAGGCATGATTGCATGAGTGCACTTCTTGCAAAGAAGGCATGCTCAACGCATCAACGATTCACACACAAGAAAACATTAGACAGTAGATTTGCACCCAATGCACGCATAAGGGGCGCCCATATACCAATCAGATAGTAGAGTTGTGCCTAATACACGCTTAAGGGGTGCTCATGTGCCCATCAGACAACAGGTTGACATCTAATGCACATGACTGGCCACATTCGCCAATCACCCCAGGTAGATTTTTCGAACACGTTTTCTGCCCCCACTTCTAATTCTCTATAAATGGAGAACTTCTAAAATTCTGTTGGGTGCTGTGAGAAAGTAAACCAAAATAAATTGAGTGCAAATTCTCTCAAAAATTAGGCGTTTAGTCTTTGTGCAGGATCTTTGTTTGATTGAGTGTTTGGAAACTCAAATCAACTGCAAATCCCTCGTCCTCGGAGTTCAATATTAATGTTGGTGAGTGTTCACAAATGTTATGCTTGAAAAGTTGAAAAGGAAGATTCACATGGAGATGTCCAAGTATTCTGAATTCATTGCCAGAGAATAGATCTAAAAAGTCACTTGGAGTCACTAGTATAGAGATTAGTTGGCTTGTGTAGTGCGTCGAACCATCAATTTGTAAGTTGACAATCTCATAGTAAATTTTCCATTTAGGTTGGCTTAATAAACGCCCGGAAGTTATGGTTTTGATTTTTTCTCCATAATCAAAAAAACAGTATTTTTTTGATTTTTTATATATACACTTCAGCTTTGATGATTTTTGTGTAATTGAGGATATTTGCTCATTTAGATAGCATAATCCTTAATATCATATTAATTATCATATAGATCTGTTGAATTCTACAATAATTACTTATTCACCTCCTCTAGGTAATAAAGTGTCAAAATATAGGAAATTCACCGAGATTTGTAAGTTTAGTAGTTATGAGGTAGATGCTTACGGGCCATCTCTTAGATGAAAATTCCATAAATGGGGGACTAAAAGTAAGCAAAAATTCATGCAGTATTAATTGCCTATGTATATAGATCATTGATAAGGCCAATGTTTCCAAGAAAGAAAAAGAATATTCTAGACAAGACATATGTAGAAGAAGATAGCGTGAATATTATTGTAAAACAAGCTTACAACAATGTTACAGTTCATTTTTCAAAATGTTCTATAAGTCACACTGCTCAAAGATTTGTATCTTTACCTTGGAGATGATATAGGAGTATTTTTGTTGTTGACATCGTCCTTGCAAGCCTAAAGTCAGTTCTAAAAGTATAAAGGATAGCCTAAACAAAAGGCCTTCCACATTAAGGGATCAGGGCAGGGTAAAAAGTCAGCAAATTTATAACAACCTGTTTTCGTGATTTGACCCCGTGGCACCCAGGTCATAATAAAATAACCTTATTATTCTGCTAAGACTCATTTTCCAATAAAAATCAATATAATAGGAATTAGGGGCAAATAAATTTAAAAAAATTAAAATACCCTCTCCCAAGTGTCCAAAATTATAAGTCTCATTAGTATCATAGAAGAACAACGATAAACAGCCTGCAAAATAAATTATGCATTTGGATTACTAGACAGAATAAAAGATAAGATGTCCTGTATTATACGATTGTCCTGATTAGAATCGTGTGTTTGTGAAAGAAATTCTCAGAAAATAAACAAAAGAAGAAAGAGAGAAAGAAAAGAGAAAAGAAAATTACACTACCAAGTATACGTGATATGGCAGGGGGAAGATAAGAAATAAAATGGAAACAACTAAAAAAGTTCAAAAATAACAACAAAAACAAAAGACAAACCACAAAGATGAGGATATTTGATGCCAGACTCGGTTTCCAGATACTGGTCTTCTCAGATTTGGGGCTTTCAACAATGAGTGCCCAGATCTGTGTAAGGAAAAAGGGAAGAGAATTTGCAGATAGAGAGAGGGAGAGAGAGAGAGAGAGAGAGAGGAGATTCGAAATTAGGAGGAGAACAGAAAATATCTTTTGTTACTTTACTTCTCTGCCACTGTAACAATATATGGGGAAGGGTAATGCAAACCGGAAAATGGACAACAGTTTACTACAGCTACTGAGCACACCAGCACGTGCTCTACAATTACTTAACTACTTATAAACTACGCATGCGCAGTGTATAAAATATATCTCTCCTATGTGTAGTGTATGAGATATATGAATGTGCATGGTACTAGTGTAATATAGAAACTCTTAGACGAAATCATGAAATCGTTGGGGTGGTCGGACTGTGCGGACGCTTCGCCTCTGTGCAGGTGCTGATGGACCATCGATAACAAGCCCGGTAACATTTCCCCCTCCATCAAATAACACCTTGTCCTCAAAGTTGAAGGTTGGAAAATCCCGAAGGAAATCGGCTGCTGACTCCCAAGTAGCATCCTCGGCAGCCTGACATTGCCACTGCACTAAGAACTGAAGCACAATGCAGCCACGCTGCAGAATGTTACGAAATCCAATAAGTTGAGAAGGAAACAGGATAGGCTGGGAGCCTAAGGCATCAGGTGGCAGAGTTCCAGAAGAGCTGGAAAGGTTGTTATGGCTCTTCTTAAGCAGGGACACGTGGAAAACATTGTGGATACGGGAGCATTCGGGCAGTTGCAATAGAAATGCCACTGTTCCAACACGTTCCGTGATCGGAAAAGGGCCGTAATATCTCTTGGCGAGTTTATTGGATTGCCGCTACTTGAGTGTGGTTTGCCGGTAAGGTTTCAGTTTGACAAAGACCCAATCTCCCACGTGGAGCTCCTTATCCGTCCGATGAGCATCAGCCTGATTTTTCATGCGGAGTTGAGCGCGTTGGAGATTATGTTTGAGTTGTTCCAATAGTCCGGTTCGAGTTGAAAGCAACTCATCCACAGCGGCAATGGTTGATGTGCCCTGAATATAATCTGTTAGAGCAGGAGGCGATCTACTGTACACAGCCTCGAACGGGCTCATTTGGATGGATGAGTGCCACGCGGTATTGTAACTCCACTCGGCCCACGGCAGGAAGTGCACCCAGGTGGCTGGGTTTTCAGCTGCAAAACACCGCAAATAATCCTCCAAACATCGGTTGACTACCTCAATTTGCCCATCGGTTTGAGGGTGACTTGCAGGTTGAATAACTCCTTCCAGAATTTACTCATGATAAGGGGGTGCCGGTCAGATATGATTTCGCTGGGTAGACCATGCAACCTGCAGATTTCTTTCACGAAGACTTCAGCCAATTGCTCAGCACTAAAGTGAGTGCCAAGAGCCGCGAAGTGGGCATATTTGGATAGCCGGTCAACTACTATAAAGATAACAGTCTTTCCTTCGGAGGCCGGTAGATGGGTAATAAAATCCATGGACAGCGAGTCCCAAATCTTGCAAGGGATGGGCAGGGGCTGCAACAACCCTTGAGGGGCAGTGTTGAGGGGCTTCACTTGTTGACAGATGGAACACCGTTTAATGTAATCTCGAATGTCTTTGCACATGTGCGGCCAATAGAAATTAGTGGAGATTCGGGCGTAGGTTCTTTGAATTCCTGCATGTCCTCCAATGGCCGAATCATGGAACTCCTGTAGAATCAATTCGTTTAGGGCTGAGTCCTTGGGCACCAGGAGCCCATTCCGGTATAATACGAGACTGTCCCGCACCGTGTAGTGTTCAAAATCTTCTGGGCGAGTCTGGATAGATGTCAGCAGATCCATGGAAGGGCCATGTTTGCTATAAAAACTGCGGAGGGCCCCTAATAAGACCAACACAAGTTTAGAGATTGCCCGCATGGCCTGGTAGGAAGCAGTAGGAAGCCGTGAGAAAGCATCCGCCGGTCGGTTCTCCTTACTAGGCTTGTATTCTATCTCAAAATCGTATCCGAGTGGTGATCCATTTTTGCTGCTCCGGTGTGTGGATGGTCTGTTTTAACAAGGCGTGGAGGGGCTGGTGATCAGTTAAAATGGTGAACTTTGTGCCCAGCAAATATTGTCACCATTTTTTTACGACCTCGGTAACTGCACAGAGTTCTCGGACGTAGGTGGACGCAGTTTGCCTTTGCGGACACAGCAGCTTGCTGAGAAAAGCAAGGGGATGTCCAGCTTGCATCAGAACAGCCCCAATACCCTCTCCTGAGGCATCAGTCTGGACCACAAAGGGTTGGAGTAAAGTTTGGGAGCGCCGGCACAGGCGTGGCTACAAGCGCGGTTTTTAAGGCCTGAAAAGCCCCCTCAGATTCCGGGGACCACATGAAAGCACCCTTGCGCAAGAGTTTGGTGAGAGGGGTTCCAATTTGGGCGTAACGGGCCACAAAACGCCGATAGTACCCTGCTAACCCCAGAAATCCCCTTGGCTGAGTGATGGTGGTAGGCGCAGGCCAGTTTTGCACTGCCTCAATTTTGATTGGGTCGAATGTGATGCCCTTGGCTGATACAATGTGGCCCAGATAGGCAATTGAAGTTTGCCCGAATTCACACTTAGACTGTTTGGCAAAGAGAGATTGCTCCCTTAAAATCTGCAGTGTGCAGGAAAGGTGGTGGCAGTGAAGTTCCCAAGAGGGACTGTACACCAGAATATCATCAAAGAATACTAGTACATATTTCCGTAGAACCGGCCGATAAATGGAGTTCATCTCGGACTGAAATGTGGATGGTGCATTTGAGAGGCCGAAGGACATTACCAGGAATTTGTAATGACCTTCGTGTGTCCGGAATGCTGTTTTGTGCACATCCTCAGCATGTACTCGCAGTTGGTGGTACCCCGAGCGCAAATCCAACTTTGAAAATACACAAGCTCCATGTAGCTCATCAAGTAATTCATCTATGATAGGAATGGGGAAGCGGTCTTTAATGGTAAGAGCATTGAGAGCTTGATAATCGACGCGGAACGTCCAGCTGCCGTCTTTCTTTTTAACTAGCAGCACAGGAGAAGAAAAAGGACTAGTGCTGGGCTGAATAATGCCAGCATCCAGCATTTCCTTAATGAGCTTCTCCATTTCAGCTTTTTGAAAATGGAGGTATCAATATGGCCGGACGTTAACCGGTGTGGTGTTGGGGTGTAAAGGCATCCTGTGGTCAGAATTGCGGTGATGGGCTAATCCTCATGGGATGGCAAAAACATCGGCGTAGGAGGATAGGAGGTCATTGAGGGTGGTAGTGAACTGGGAGGGATTGTCCCCAGAAGACTGGATGGCTGGATCAGGTAGGGCAGGCTGGCTGGCTTGGCCAGGGCGTTTCTTGAGCCGGTAGGATGGTCAATTGGAAGTATGAAGCAACCGATTGGGTAGTGTTCCCTCTCCTCAATTGGCCCAGAGTCATTGTGGCCACGGAAGCTAATGGCATACCGTGTAGTATGATCTTAGTGCCGGCATAATTAAAACTCATCCACAACGCTTGGTAATCAAAAAGCACGGGGCCAATTGATGTAAGCCACTGGACACTGAATACAATATCCGCACCATATATGGTAAGGAGATATAGATCAACGCTGAAAGTGGACTTGGCCAACATGATCTGAACTTTTTTACATAACCCCTCACATTTGAGTGAGTCCCCATTGCCCACTGTAACATTGAGGCGATGAGAGGGTTCGATGGGCATGCCCAGATATTTCGCCATACGGGTTTGCAGAAAATTGTGTGCGGACCTGCTATCGACTAGAATCACTACCAGTTGGCCTGCTATTTGTCCCTGTAGACACAGGGTAGTAGGCACAAAATAGCCTTCCAGGGCATGTAACGAAATTGTGGGCATCTGTTCTGGTGCGGGGGTTAAGGATTCAATTTCTGGAGGAGGATTATAAGATTCCTCTAGTTCCACAGGTTCCACCTCCAAGCTTGGGACAGTGGAAAAAGGGCTTTCCTCCTCCATGATCAGGCATAGGAATTGAGGAGGTTTGCATCGGTGTCCTGGGGTGAACTTCTCATCACAATTGAAACACAATCCTCGACTACGACGAGCAGCCATTGCAGCAGGAGTCAATCGTTTTAGTGGAAGAGCAGGGACGGGTTGTTTACCCACTGATGGTACCGTAAGCCCAGAGGGTTTGGGAAGGCCTGGTCGAGGGAAACTGGGTCGGCTGGCGTTCAACTTCTCCTCTACTAGCTTGGCCATACCAATGGCGTCTGGTAGGTTCATTGGTTTCAGAAGGAGGAGCTCCCTCCGGATTTCATCCCGGAGGCCCAATATAAAGTAGTTTAAGAGATTCGTGGTCGACAAACCTGGCGTTCGTGTAGATAATGACTCAAATTCGGCCATATATGCAGTGATGGTCGTACTCTGCCACAGTTTGTAAAGGGTAGCTTCATGGTTCATGTATGACGAAGGACTGAAACGAAGCTCCAGGTCCCTAGCGAAAATCTCCCAGGTTAACAGTTAGCGTGTCATATGCATCCACTGGTACCACTGTAATGCCACCCCAGTCATGTAAAAAGCTGCCACAGTAAGCTTTTGCTCCGGCGGTGTTCCGTGATACAAGAAGAACCGTTCTACCTGGAACAACCATCCGATGATGTTTTCACTGGAAAAAAACGGGATCTCCAACTTGGGTGGGCGAATCGTTGCCTCTGATGGCGATGATAACACGAGAGGTAGAATTTGTGTGGCGGATTGAGAGTGTGCCATAGGTTTTGGTGCGAACGAAGTGGGTGTAGGCAAATAACGGGGATTTGAAGAGAGTATGGTCTATCGCTCCATTTGAGCGAGAGTTTGTCGCATTTCGGAGAGGGTGTGTTGGACGTCAGTGACTGACTGTTGGAAGTGTTCGGTGGCCGTCGAAAGGGTATCGAATCAACCTTCATGCTGGTGGACAGTACCCACAACGTCCCTCAGTTCTTAGGCCATGCCAGCGATGGATTCTTCGAGAGCCTGGTATCTGGTCGTCATCCCCTCTGCCATCACCCCTCTTAATGAAAGCACCAATTTGATGCCAGACTCAGTTTCCAGCTACTGGTCTTCTCAGATTTGGGGCTTTTAACAATGAGTGCCCAAATATGCGTAAGGAAAAAGGGAAGAGAATTTGCAAATAGAGAGAGAGGGAGAGACAGAGAGAGAGAGAGAGAGAGAGGAGATTCGAAATTAGGAGGAGAACAGAAAATATCTTTTGTTACTTTACTTCTCTGCCACTGTAACAATATATGGGGAAGCGTAATGCAAACCGGAAAATGGACAACGATTTACTACAGCTACTGAGCACACCAGCACGTGCTCTACAATTACTTAACTACTTATAAACTACGCATACGCAATGTATAAAATATATCTCTCCTATGTGTAGTGTATGGGATATATGAATGTGCACAGTACTAGTGTAATATAGAAACCCTTAAACGAAATCATGAAATCGTTGGGATGGTCGGACTGTGCGGACGCTCCACCTCTGTGCAGGTGCTGATGGACCATCGGTAACAAGCCCGGTAACAATATTGTGGTGAAAGAAGGGAAACAATCAGCAACAATATTTCTTCTAAAGATTTCAGCAAGCAACTCCCAATGTATGTTTAAGGTCCCGCCCCCCCTCCCTCAAAGAAAAAAGAAGAAAAAAACATGTGGCCATTGAAAAAGTCTTAAAATAAGTAATTGTCACAACAAATAGGCTGAGTTGAAAGGAATACATGACTCTAAGAACATATCAGACCATAGAATTGAAATGTCTTGGACAACAGCGTGAAGTTTTTGTATTTCAAGACAGAACATGATACAAGACTAATTAAGCATTTAGTTTTGCAGAGTACTATTGGGCATAGAGAACAGAAGAAAGTTAACCCTTCTCCATCTAGGAAATAGAACCCAAAAAAGTCATTTTCCTCCATTCTTCCTTGAATAAAAAGGAGAAACAAGTTTTTAGATCTATGAAACTACGACAAGATAAAGGCAAAGAAACAGAAACTCAGTGGACTGATAGTAAACATGAACCTACCTTCACATGATGAGGCAAGATCTTGATATCATAAGGTACATGAAGCCATGCTTCAGGTGGATAGAACAAGAAGTTCTCCGGCTTACTGGTATATACATCTGCATACCGATGGATGTAATAGGCAAAAGCAGATTCTTGTCCAGTGTCTGTGAGGAAGGTGGCACCAAAAGATTTGTTGAACATTTTCTTCATCGCACAACGTGCCCTTTGCCTCTCAATATTTAGCTCTCCTAAAAGTGACTGGTACGCTTCACTTTTATGAGAATGGGCTACAGTTGCATGCAATTTACCAAGAAGCTCTTGAATAATGTGAAACTTTGCCTAACACAAGGAGAACAGGTTCAGGCTGCGGATAATACAGGGTTAGTGGAAAATTGGATTGCCAACATTAGAAAATCCACATGGATTTTGGGCAAACTCTCTAGTGGAGTCATACTGCAACCAAAATAAGAATCAACGAATTGCAGAGTGCATGCACACACGCACCCCTCAGTGGTGGGTGAATGGGTGTGTCAACAGTATTGTGCATTCATGCATCTGTATGCCAATATCTGTACTTAGTCACAAGGAAAGGCAGGAACTCTACATTACAAGACAACAAGCAGTTGAAGTTGCTAAGTAAGCAGAACCAGAAATTACATAAAAGGAATATCCATGGAAGCATACCTGCTCAAAACGATAACTGTCCTTGTTCTGTATTTGTATTTCATGCTGTACCATCAATGGAAACAAGAGGGCAAAATTATGATATGATTAACGAGAATTATGGACATGGCGTCACATTTTAACCTGCTGATGAGGGGTGTCACACAACTGTTTCTGAAATTAGGAGATAAGAACATCGCTGCAAATATCTACATTTCAAATCGACAATATATAAAGTGCATCTATTGAATATGTCGACATGTTTATCAGCATAACAATAACATGTAACAATTCGATTCTGGAATTACTGTAAAAACCATGTTACAATTTCATTAGGAAGTAATATGCTCTCATAGTTCATATACACATAGGCATACACAAGTTTGAAGCATCTGAACAAAGTCATAACAATTAGATGTTTTTCATGTCTACTAGTGTCCAAATAGGCAATTATCAATAAACAATATCATCTTGCAATTCATAATAATTTATAGCAATAATTCATAACATAGTTTCCATCAGACGCAGATATTAGATGAAACAAATTATAAGCTAATACACACAAAAAGGAAACTTCAATGATCAGCTGAAATGAAAGCACAGTGGCATATAAACAATGACAAGATGTTTGCATTTAGTGTGAACTGTATCACAAAACTAGAAAATTTTCATTAGTGAAAGAATTTGTCAAAGGAAACAGCAGTTGGACTCCAAAAGTGTAGCCAACAAGAAAGAAATCCTTTTAACATAATGAGAGCAAAAATTTCAAACAACAGGTATTAAATTATGAATACAAACTTCTGGAATTGAGTGTGATGGGAGGAAGACATACTTCTAATTCATATATGATAGCAGCAGTATGCCAGCCTGACTTTGAAGGCCCTCTGAGATCGCTAAACAGGTGGTCTCCAAAGTAGATAACCTAACAAAGTGTTAACAAAAATATCTAAAAGTAGGATTTAAAAGTAAAAGTATGAAACAATTGACAATTGTAGCTAGAAGAATTGTGGAAATTTACAGATTTGACTAAAGAAAATTGTGACAAACCTAGCCTCTAGCATGCATTTTGCTAGTTGAAACATCAAATTATTTTAAAACAGAAGAGAAAGATTATTTTTAATGCACCTCAGGGCCATTCCAATTTGTAATTTGGAGAAAGGATTTTAGGCATCCATGGTAATATGTTCTATTGGGAAGAAATGCATCCACCTTTGAAAAAGCCAATCTGTCATTGTCTATGTCATAACATCTGGAATTAGGGCATTATACAAGATGTCAGTACAGCAGGCACAGCTCAGGTAGTATTCCGTCCAAAGCAGGCTTAAGATATTAGAAAACAACAAGAATAACTCCAGTAGAAGAGAGGACATCAAACAGTGAAAATAACATTACAATGGGTATTTACCATTTTACAAATTAACAAAACAAGAAGCATAGAAGTTGTTCAGAACTGTCATAATGCAAATAAAAAATTCAAGATGATATTAGGAAAATAATGGTTAATCTGATTCCTACATAGTCTCCGCTGAGTGCTGGATAAGGGCCTTTTTCCCTGGAATCAGACTAAGCCATTGTTAAAAAATGTCATAGATTTTCCCCCTGATTAGAGTTGCATGGTGTTAAAAGCATGGATGCAGGACAGCAAGCCCATCTCAAGGCATAGAGAGAAGAACAGTAACTATGGAATATGACAATTTGGATAACAATGAGGGCTGTCTTGACTAAAGAGAAATCACCATGCCCTTAGAGTTTTGTATCCTAATCCACTCAAATGGGATAGCTTGGGTAAAAGCTTCATGGTTGGTCATATAGAGCAATTCAAAAATAATATTCAGCATTCACCATGAGTACACGGTTCTAGAAGTAGTTCTGCTCACAAATCAAGTGCAGACTTGACCTCATTATCTTTTACATTCTTACACAGTTAAAACTCAAATCCATCAAACAAGGTATGAAAGGAAATTATTATCAACAAAAAAGGTCTCTTTTTCAAGGAAGTAGGTAAACTATGACTTCAACATATCTGTTACAGAGACTTGACAAAGCATAAGATAACTAGCAAAGCAGAAAATAACCGGAATGCACGCTCTGATGTATAAAATTCTGGCTTGTTGGCTTTAGCAATTACAACATCAAAAAGTTCCCTCCAAGAGTCTCTGCAACCCAGAAAATCCTAATCAACATATCAAAAGTAGCCCAGACAATAAATGTTAGTGCTTTGTATGATAACAAGGAAGCAAAACTGAAATGTTGTTCTTGATCAAAGTGAACTGTTTTCAAAGCAGCAGTAAGTGGAAAGACGTACTGAACAAAATATAATCAGACGGTTATACTTTTTTAGTTATCCTCATGACTTGTAAAAATACAAAACAAGGAAACAGAAGATGTTGTGGGACATTTATCAATTAACTGGAGACTTTCCATGGGAGGACATTTCCTTCAGACCAATGAAAAATTGCAAATAGATCTTACAGACTGACAGAGTAATAAATAGGCACCAACCACAACTAGGAAGAGTAAACAGCTTTAAACTGATGATTGCAAATGCACAAAACATTGAAATTCCCCCACCAATTCTAAATCAAAAGGCAGCAGGGGCACAGAAGTTTTAAACAGAAGTGGATTTTTTTTTTTTTTAATCAGTGAAGCATGCATGTAGTTAACAATTGTAGATGAGGCGACAATAAGAGATCTCAGTTGTTGATAAGGTTATCAGAGTTAATCGGTCTCATTATCACATCATGCCGGATTCAGCAGCAGCCTAAAACTATAAGTGCCCATGGGATTCACATAATTTCCCTAACCCATGTCTATCCTTCTTTTTGACAGTATTATCAAAGAAAAAATATACTTAAAGTAGATCCCCATTAAGTTTAAGAAACTAACAATTCCATCCGCTGCCATTATGTAATTTCTAGTTCCAAATCCCTTTTTCATTGTCTAATTACAGCCCTTAATATCCTGTATGCTTCAGACTTTGTAATTTTTGTTGTGGAAGTTGTAAAGAATTTTTTCACAACAGAATGCTCGTGGTCTATATTAAGGTTCCTTCAATCATCATGATAACTTTTTGCTTAAACTGTAATATATTAAAAAATACAAAGAGGTTTTTCTAGGAAACTGAAAATAAACAAACAAGATGAATCATGATAATTAGTCATTAAGCATAGTGAGAAAAACAGAAGCAGCATAAACAGGAAAAAAGCCATCATTTTCAGAATCTCCATCATGAAACAGAGTATCTGTACTTTCCCAAACATAAAATAAATTTTGATAGAAGATGAACAAGAAGGCAAAACGCTTATCAATAGGAACTGAGGATTACCTCCAACAAAAAGCGCATGCCTCCGTCCACAAAATAATATGGTGAGTTAGTCAGCAAGAATAGTTTTTTTCCTTTGTCCCTCAGCATCTTGAGAAAGTGAAACAACTGGTCCTGGCATAATTATGTGTAGAAGTGACAATAACGGCAACTGATAACTATATGCAAACTAATGACGTAAAATCATGCTGCCACTCACATTTTTAACAAGGTACCTCTGAGGATTGGAAAGAATTCCCTTGTGGGCCAAGCCACTCCGATGAACATGCTGTATTGCATGATTCACATCTTGATAGACATAAGAAGGGTCAAACTCCAGCTTTTCATCAACAAAATGTTGCACAATGTCCGCAATTAGGCATGCCTGCAAGCCGATAGAAAATCAACTTTCATACTTCAGAACAGCAAAAGGTACTGTGGAGTATTCTAATATACCGTAGTACCAGGATTGGTTTGCGTGTGACAGTGATATGCAGCACAACTTGAAAAAGCACCGGAAAAGACCTAATTAAAAATCTACAAAAATACATTAAAATAAGGAAATTATAACAATTGCCTATTACAAGACCAAATATTAACCACTTAATAATATTCCTAAATTCTGGCTTTTGGCTCCAATAAATGTTCCACATCATGCCAGACCAGATCCATAACAGTTCATGTCAAACAGGTGACATAAGGTAACCACATGTGTAATGGGTCTCCGTTCACTCATATGCACACATGCATACTAAATCTCTCATTTACTACCGTTGTGGATATTGACACAATCAAAATTTGGTGTGTGAAACTTGTAGCAATGGCTAAGCACAATACCAACGGTTGTAAAGACCATCCACAATGATGCATTCTATCAGTTGTTAGATGGGCTACTTTTACAATGTCAGATTTTGTAAAAGAAAATGCATACCAAATAGCACTATGAGGATTGGATTAGCTATCTGATGGGTTGTCTATACTGAGTCGCACTATACCTCAGAAATAAGAGGATCCAAGAGGTTAATTGGAATGGAAGTGAAAAAGACAGGCCTGGAAACCAGTGTTATTAAAGGCAATCTCAGAGCTCGCCTAGGTGCCCCAGCGAGACAAGGCGAGCACCCGGAGCCTATAGCATGGCCGGGCCAAGCAAGAGATTCAGGCACTTGCCTAGGCCTGGAAACCAGTGTTATTAAAGGTAACCTTAGAGCTCACCTAGGCGTCCAGGCGAGGCAAGGCGAGTACCCGGAGCATGTGGCATGGCCGGGGCAAGCAAGAGCTTCAGGCGCTCACCTAGACAAGTGTCTTAAGCCAAGCATTTGGGCGCAAAGGCACCTGCCTTTTTTTTAAAGAAAATAACACTGTAATGACAAAAACGCCCCTGGTATTTCTCCGAAGGTTACAATGTCATGCCGATAAGCTCTAAAAACCTAATGTTTCACCAAAACACCTATATTTCTCGAGATCTCTACCACGAAAATTCATCATCTTTCTTCATCGTTCTCTGGTTCTCTGCCACGAAAGCTCTTCATCTTTCTTCATCGTTCTCTATTTCTCTGGTTTACTGTTTCGATCTGTAGTTCTCTAGTTTATTGTTCTTCATCTTCACTGCTCAAGGAACAATCAAAGCTCGAGTTTCTCTACTGCAAGAACTCTAGAAATCAGGTATAAGCCCTAATTTGTTCTCCACTTCTCCTGTGATTTTTATATCTCCAATTGCGGTTGTATTTACTACTTCATTCTCACTTCTATGGTTTTATGCAATATCTATATTCTGTGTATTCTCCATTTTCTCACTTCTCCCATGTTCTAATTTCTCACTTCTATGATTTCTCCATTTTCTATGACAATAGAAACTATTTGAATGGCAACAACAGAAAGGAGGAAATGGCAATAGAAATTACTTCTCATTTCTCCATCTTCATTTATCATGCTAATTACTTATATTTTTTTATGTGGATGATTATTATAACTTTTTAAAAAATGGCAACAACACAAACATCAGCAGGGAGCAATAAAAAAACCCCAACTAGAAGTATAATTATTTGAAGAATCCTAAAGATCCTAATTCTGCTAATTGTTTGTTATGTGACAAGGTCACTAAAAGATGAATATTTCAAGCAAAACAACATCAAGTGAAAAAGTATTAAAATGAAGTACAATGTAAAAAGTGCCCTCCAGAGGTTAAAATAGAATTGAGGACTTATATGAACGGGGAAAAATCACAAAAGAGTGAGTCATATGTTTCATTACTACATTATGATGATGGAGAAAGAGAAATTGCTGATGATGATGTTAAAGATGATGTGGAGACAGTGAACATGCATGGCAAAAGAGTGAGTGGGAATTTTAGAAATGAAGACCTCATAAGAATGTTAAAATGAACACTTCACATCTAAAAGGTTCCATGGATTTGTTTATGACTCAAAAACCAGTCAAAGGGAGAAAATTGAAGCAAACAAATATAAATGATGCATGTGATAAAGAAGCAAGAACTAAAACAATTCCATACATAACTTGTTTTTTTTATCAAGCTAGGATAGCATTTAGTGCTGCTCGTTTGGAAAGTTTTAAGTGGATGATTAAATCTATTAGAAGGTATAGCCCAAATTTAGAGCCTCCTAATTATTATGAGTTGAGAGTACCTCTTCCTAGAAAGGAGGTAAAGTATATAGATGATTTATAAAAGGGGCATAAAAAAGCATGGGCAAAGCACGGTTGCTCCATTATGTTTGATTCATGGAGAGATAGGAGACAATGTAACTTGCTTAACTTCTTGGTGAACAATATTTTTACAGTTCGTTGATGTTTTTGAATATATGAAAACTGAGGAGAATATATTTAAGCTACTTGATAAATTTGTGGAGCGAATTGGAGAGAAAAATATTATATAGATGATTATTGACAATGAAAGTAACTATGTATTAGCTAGGGAGTTTTTCTTGTATTGGAATTTGTTTCTTTTATTTAAGTTATTAACTTATTATATAATTTTTTTTCTATGCTATAAATTATATAATCAAAACTCGTTTCTTTTATTTCTTTCCTTTTGGGCCTTAAGAAAATTTTTACAGGCAAAAATGAAGCACTTATATTAGACTCTATATGCAGGGCATTATCTTAAGCTTATTTTGCAGGATACTAGTAAGCCTTTGTGTTTTAAGAGGACATTAGAAAAAGTCATTTCTCTCATTGGCTTCATCTACAACCATCCTAGTGCATTGACAGATCATGAGGAATTTTACCAAAACGAGTAAATTGTTTAGATATGAAATCATTCGATTTATAATAACTTTCTTTAGAACGGATCTACTAGCAAAGTTTAATATTAAAAACATATTTACATCAGAGCAATGGGTGAAGAGTAATTAGGCTAAGGAGGTGAAAGGTAAAAGAGCGGCTGAAACTACTTTAATGACTTCATTTTGGAACAATCTATTGTAAACAGACCAGCCTTGAGATATATATATGAAGCAATGGACAAATCTAAAGAAGCCATACAAAAAGCTTTCAATGGGAATAAAGAGAAGTACAGAGATATTTTTAAAGTCATTAACAACAGATGGGAATGACAACTTCATCAACCATTGCATGAATGGGCTACTTCTTAAATCCTAATTTCTTCTACAACGATCTAGCTATTGAACTTGATGAAGAAATCACCAATAGTTTGTATTAGTGCATACAATGACTCATTCCAAGCACTGGCATACAGCGAAAAATTATGATTGAGTTGTCAATGTATAAGAGAGGTAAAGGTCTCTTTAGCATCCTAATGGCAATTAGATCAAGGAAAACAAAAACTCCAGGTACCTATATCTTCTATTATTATTCACTTTAATAATCTAATCTTATTCATCTTAATTATTTATAATTTTTCATGATTTTGTAACAAAGTGGTGGAGTCTATTTGAAAATTCAGCCCCAAACCTTTAATAATTAGCTATCAAAATACTGAGTTTAGCTGCTAGTATAGCTGATTGTGAATGTAATTAAAGTGTGCTTGAGTATGTAAGTATAGCTTAAGATACATTACTATAAGTTTATAATTAGAAAATTTTATTACCTGTCATAATATTATAGTAACATTGATTTAAGTCTTATTTTAGTCAACAAATTCACACCAAAAAAGAGAAACAGGCCTGAAAATCAAAGGTTACATGATTTGATACATGTCAAGTACAATCAAATTTTTAAGGCTCGCTATGATATGAGAAATGTCATTGATTATATCAAATTGGATGACATTAACGATAGTAACAAATGGCTAATTGGAAAGCTGGGGGTTAATACATCAAATGCTGAGGATAATTTGGTTTATAAATATGATAACTTTGACGTGGGGTGATGTGGCAAAAGCATCCAGGGCTAAGGAGGTGATGACGTACATTAGAAAACAAGATCAAAAGCAGGTGCAAAGGAGTCGAGTTCTAGAGTAACGATAGAACAAGAGGAAGAGGATGATTCAGAAGAAATGAAGGAGGAGATTGATGGCCACAAATATAGTGATGGTTATGATGAGGGCATTTTTTATGACGACACTAGTGATGACGATAATGTGGTGGATTTTGATGATGATTAAATTTGAAGTTATTTATGATTACAATATTATATACATAGTTCTTTTTAATTTTGATGACTACTTTTGATAACCGCATTGTGTGTAATGATATAGTACTTTTTAGTTATTTGAGCCTTTATTAATATTTTTCTGCCCATTACATTGGCATATCTATGTATATTTCAATTAGCGCCTAGCGCCTCAGGCAGTATGAAGTCCTGACGCCTTTGACAACATTGCTAGAAACTATATTGATCAAAAGAACCATAACAATATACCATTATGATCCCTCTTTCTACAACCAAAATAAAAGTAATGGATCTCCCTTAATCAATTACAATTTAGACATTCGATAAAGCGGAAGCACAAAACACACAAATATTCGATATATACAAAGGATATTTGATTCTAGGCGCCACACACTCAAGTTAATTATCTCACATATAAATCATAGCCAATATCAATTATAAAATCAATGCATAAAATAAAGCTATATAGATATTTGTGATGAATAGAAAGCTCAAGAATCAAATAGTTCTTGGAAAAATCCCTCCAAGATTTTGAAAGCATGACAAAGTAAATTTACCAGTGAAAGTTAACTAAAAGTTACACACTATTAACCAACTTAATCCTAACTAGTGAACCCTACCAAAGATATTTTCATATTTGCTCCATGAAATAGAACCAAATACCTTCTAGTCTTCTTACAAACTTTGTTTCTAACCCATGAATCTCCAACACTGCTGGACTTCCAATGTCCATATCACCAACAAAACTCTAAAGGCTTACAAGATAGAACAAATGTTTAAAAGGTTTACAAGGTTTATGATCAAAAAACTCAAGCTTTTTAATCTCTTAACACAAATGAGATTTTCTCCTTCAATTCACCTGTCTAACACGTGAACTTCAATAATAATAGGAGCAGTAGCTAGGTCAAAAGAAAAGAGAAGTATTTATAGTAGGGCTGAAAAACAGCGTTTAAAATGCGAAGAAATGCATCTTAGGGGGATTGGCACATGTGCACCCTTTAAGCTTGCATCATATGCCACGATATATTCCATCTTAAGTCCTATTAGAGCATAAACCAATAAATAAAAAGATTCAAATACAACTTGACTTGGACCACCTTTCTGACATATAAGTTAGCCAATATAACAAACCTTACATTTTTAGCTTGATTTAACTTAAAGAAGAATGAGGCTCATTACGGAAGCCGAACACTCGACACTTGACAGAATGATACGAACATTATGGATATTCCAAATTAGAAAAGATTTGATTTTATTTGATTAGAAGTAATTATATTTTATTTGATTTTGATTTTATTTGAGAGATTTTATTGAGAAATTTTATTTGATGAGATTTTATTTTATTTTAAAAAATTATGTCATATTATTTTCTCATTAGTTAGGAAATTATTTTGTTTCCTAATTAATCTAACAGTAAAATTTCTCTATATAAGAATCCTAACTCTAATGTTGAAAGATTATTGATGAATTGAATAAAATTTGAGTAATTATGATTATCTTCTCTCTGTTGATATATCTGTTTCTCTTCTCTCTATTTCTCCTCCTATTTTTTTCCTTTTTTCTAATTTCTTCTCCTTCCCTTCCCCTACTTTCCCCCCTTCCCTGTCTCTGTTCCTCCTCCTCCTGTTTCTTCCCCTTCTTCCAATTTCTTCTCCTTCTCCTCTCCTACTTCCCCCTTCCCTGCATCATAGGACAACTTCAATTTGAATTTATACAGGACTTCTTTTGTTCTTTTATAGGTAAAGTTGGGTATTGAAACCCATTCCATCTATCTTAAGGCCTCATGACTTTGACTTACTATCCAGAAGACTCAATTTCAACATGATATGTATGTTGTACCTGAAATATTACCCAGATAACATCTGTTCCTGTGATGAATGACTTTATATCTGAAAGAGTTCATATTGTACATCAGAAGAAGTTGAATACTAACTGCCGCAAGAATAATTTAGTCGAGATTCACAAATTAGCAAAAGTCAGACTTAGTGAATAAAATAAAAACTTACATTGATTGAAGCTTCTAATTGGAAATTCAAAAGAAAAGATAAAAAAGAGCAAGTATAAATGATCTTAAGCATCTAGGACTGAAAATTAGGAACTTTGTTCACCAACACAAATAAATATTTGGCTGGAACTAATATCACCGCTAGATTTCCATTTCCTCCACCAAAAGGCCCATAATCAGCTTCCAAACACAGTTTTGTTTCACTTTGGCTTTATGACTTCTAGGAAACACACATTTTTTTCCAATGAAGGAAAAGAAGTTATATGCAGTTGTTGACAGAACAGATTTCACAGAAAATGAGGAGCTTCTCACTCACAGGCATGACAAACATGACACAAGTTTTTCGGAAAGAACACAAAAGGTACGAACTGTTTGCTTCCTCCTCCCTTTTCCCCCTTCAAACGAAAGCAGAGGAAGGACAGGAAGTGGGTAAAGATCCTGAAATTTACTGGGAAGTTACCATATTTTTCATTTTTGGTTCAGGTATGAACATTGAAGCTGTTAGGACTCAGATTGAATTAAGTTTTTGCCTAGTTTGCAAAGTAGGGTGAAATTACTATTTTCAGTCTTTTTCTCTTTGTTGCCAAAACTCTTTCTTCATTTGGCCTTTTTAAGTTAAAGTGACAAAATAAAAGGCGAAGAGAGAGATGCAGGAGAGGGCAAGAAACTTAATATTTGATCTGGGCCCATGGAGGTACACTGTGGTAACTATATACGTGAGCTTCTATTTAGTGATCTACTCGGAGACTTTCATCTCCGAATTAGAAACAACCCTTCAACCCTCAGTTCAAATCCGTCTTTCATTGCAGTAATGAAGGCCTCTATCCCTCCAGATTTCATGAAGCCACCAGTTCTGCTCCTTTGACAAACCAATCAATGACAAGTCCATCATCGGGTACACTCTCCTAATAATTTTATATTTTTGAATTATCCTTCTGTCTAGTGGAAGTAATTATGTTGGACTGATGTGTGATAGTGGTGGAGATAACATAATTTAATACAAAATTATGTATATTATAATGGATTAGTTAATAGTACAAATTTAATACAAATTTTAATACTTCATAATGGCCAATTCTTTTATGCATTTACAAACAGAAAATCTCACAGTAAAAATGTGGTCCCCAGATAGATATAAACAAGATAAAATAACATCAAAAAATAACTTTTGCAAATAATAGCCTTTTTCCCAAGAATTCAATGAGTAAGCTGACATTGTGACACTCACTGATACAAAAACCATAAATGTGTGAAAGAAGCTGACTCACAATCAGCAGAAGTTTTTTTTTAATCCAGTCGCATAGCATGATTTTAGAAAAAGCCTTACTTCGTGTTCATTATGAGCATCACAGAGGTCCAATGGTTATTTAGCCCCTTTCTTTGGAAACAGGAGTGTTGTTGGTTAAGATGTATCTACCTTCAGAGAAGGAAGATGATGGAGCAAATTGATGCACCAGCAATCAATTGGTTTTGGTCCATCAATCACTTAACTGCCTAAAAAGGTTTTCCTAATGTATCAGATGGGATAGGGCCTACTGCCTTTTTCAGACAAATACTGATGGGATGCAACATGTAGTTGGGCGATGGAGCCCACCTTTGTTTTGCAGAGACAGGGTTTAATCCAGGATAAGCCATCTTTGTTTGTTAGAGATTATTCAGGAACAGCACTGTTTTACAGTTGCGCTGGTCAGACCTTGAACTATTATGAGAAGGTTATTGCTAATATGGATGTAAATAATGGCCGATACAATACATATTGGCTGACATGTATTAATATTGGGATCCCCCGATACCAATATTTTCTGATACCATGAAAATATTGTAATATTTTTGATATAATCCTATCAACTTACAATTTTTAGATTTTTTTTCTCATACGATATATCCAATACTTATATATACTATCCCAATACTATTCCATATCAATACCAATACAATCACGACCAATCCCAATACCAATATTTTCATCCATACTACTATATGATATGGGAAAACTCATACCAGTTCAAATTCTGGATTTTCGAATTGAGAATGAGAAGGCAGAATTATCCATACTGGGTTAGCTATCCTGTACAGTCAGGGGACCATTCATAGATTCACACAGATGCTCAATTTTAACCAGAGAACATACTTTTGGCTGAAGAATAGACATCCTGGTACAGCATGGTCCAGTACACTGCTAAATGTGAAGCATTGTCTAATGTATGAATTTAGATTCAGTTTTCCTCTATGTTAAGTAATTACTTCTACCTGTAATCACGCTTACCATGGTTAAGATAGTGCATATTGGTAAAAATAATGAATGGAGCTACTTAATCTACTAACCTCACTGAAGCAGAAGAAGTCCATCAAACTAACAAGCCCACGGGCTTGATCACGGCCGATATGTCTTGTTCCATACATCTCTATTATTTCATGCCGGCTAAGCTGGATAAATCAATGAAACGACAGTAAAGATCAGTTTTCCATAAACTGAAATAAAGAAGTAGGCATTTCCAATTAAAAAGGGGTAAATACCAAAAATATTAATGCCTCGCCTTTTCCAAATCTATTATCAAATTTTATTTCTACAGTTCTATTCACAACTTTTATTTTAGTGTCAATTTTATCTATGTAAAAAGATTAAGTCAAATTAACAACATTCTGAGATGTAAGTTAATATACATTGACATAAATTTCATTGAATGCTGATAATAGAATTGAAAAAAAGTGAATTTCTGAGAACATTTTTGATAACTTTCCAACTAAAAAATTGACATTGTCGTATATTTTATTAAAGGCTGGCATCAAGCACCACCACTTTGAGTTATCCATAAGTAAACTAGCAGGAATAAACAAATTGTGGCACTATGTGGAGCATCATCAAGATTACATGCACAAAGTACAAGTCAGCAAGACGTTTTTTTAATAAAAGCTCAATGCAGACTTTTTTTCGTTAATCATAATAGTCTATGAGTACAGGCTCCAATAGGGCATCACAAACACAGATCTATACAAAAAACAATAAACCAATTACAAGAATTTCCAATTATCTATCAGATCTATATTGAAGGAATGAGGAAATAAAGTCATTTCCAAAAGAAAAGACTACCCAACCAATAAGATAGATCAGCTCTGGCTTTCTTCCAAAAAGGCCACACCATTGCCTAAGGAGCATTTTCCATTTATAATACTTTTTACTATCGCCAGTCATCCTCAATTGACCAGCCAACGCCTAAAGACATCCCCATGATAGAAAATGCAAGTCCATCTCCTAGCCACATCATCACAGAGTGGAAACAGATGTTGCACAGTGTCCATCTGTTCAACAGAAAACCTTTCTTGAGATTATCCAATATAGGGTATCTAGCTCAAGTTCCATCCCATGCCCAAAACCATACTTTTCAAAAGTCATTTTCAATTTAAAAATCAACTTCTAAGTGAAAACCTAATCATCAATCATCCTTCATTAAGTGTAAAACAATGAAAAGAAATGAACAGGAAATACTACTACTTCACACCACCTTGTCCTCAAGTCAAGACCTGCTCTAGAGGAGAAGAGACAGTAAACAACTCCACCATATCATAATCATGACACATCCTAATCAATCTTTGACCACAAACAACTCTTCCCTTTGTCAACTCAATAAATTTACCAACAGAAGCCTCTTTAAACTGCTAAACTGAAGAGATACTTGAAGAACTAGTGAAAAAGTGTTAAAAAATCAATGCATATACATCTAATCTTGAAGGGTTTGTTTTAGGATTGTTAAATGAACCAAGCTACTCAAATCTCGACTTAAGATCATTCAATTTTGGCTTGAGAAGCTGAATGAATAGAGCTCATGTCTGCTTATAAGTTCATCTAGTTGAGAGGCCAAGCTCAAATAAGACACTATTTGGTACATTCCTTTAAAGAAACAAATATATCCTGAGCTTGGCGGACAGTTGCTCAGTTAGAAGCGCAAGGTCAACCAGTGAAGTTAGCAAGTCAAACTCAGCATAACTCTAATCTGGTCAAATCAATCAATTAAATGTGAGCAAAGCAATACTCAACTAGACTCTTCTCATTTACTACCCCAATTTGTTTTAAGTCAAAAATAAGTGTGACAGTTGGGAAATTTCAAGGGAAATACAGTAGTATAAAAAAAGAAATGAAAAATTAGATGCATTCAACACCTAAATCCTCTCCAAATTTTATACTTTACAATAACCTTCTATTCTTCAGTAACCTTTAAGGAAGATGGTGATAGCAAACACCTTAGACCTGTCTCTTTTGAAAAGACCTAATAGCATTAAATATCCCTATTTTTCTTCAGCAATTATAATTTGCAGGAAAGTAAAAAGGGTGTGTTGAATCATAATTTTCAGAAACTTACCATCACTTCTATTTTTAGCACTCCTCTCATTTGGTCATTTATTTTGCAAAAGGAGTATACTAGTGTCTTCATCCAGTTATTTTCCAGTGTAAAAATAAAATAATAATAATAATAATAATAACAGGCAATTACATAGGCTATCAGAACCTCTTCAGATCATTGGCAAAACACACCAATGGTTTATGAACTTAGGCAGGGATAACCATTTCAGGTTCTGACCGTGTCCAGGTACACTCAACACCCTTCCATCCAAACCAAACTCATTTAATATAATCACAATGGAAGATGTCAATCCATAAGAAAAGATGTTCCTAATGTCAGTCATTCATTGTTGACCCAGAACATACCTACATAATTAGTTGATATAGATTTTAAATGGGCCAAATCAAGCTATTTCATTGTGGATGTTAATCAGGTTCACACAATGTCAACTTGTCCAGAAATGACATTTTAAATTGTTTAATAAATATGACAATGTTTGTTCAACATGAAGAATGGAGCATTGACTAGTATGAGAACTACACAAGATATAAAGAATATCCACATTATGATAGAGTTACATCAAGGAGCATCTTTGAAAACATATTGAAAGACATATATTAGTATCATGCCCACCAGATACCACGGAAAAATCAAGATATGTTATCATATCAGCAATATATTGAGATATATTAGCCGATATGTCAACCAACTTTTGCTGATTGGTTTATGGTTCTTTTCTTCTGACATATCTAATACCAACAAATGTTATTTGATATGTTCGATATAAATATGACTAACTCATACTGATACTAATGCCAATATATTGATCCATGGTCCTTGCCTTCTTGTCTCAATTATGGACGAACTTGTGAAGAGTATTCGGGATGAGATTTAATGATGTAAATTGTGGGACCAGTAAATTCAAAAAAAAAAAAAATAGCAAACAAATAAACATAAAAAAATATGGTAAAAGAGGGTGTCGGTGGCCATGTCAGGACACCTTTCAACGTAAGGAAAAGGGTCATTTGCAGCTGCCCCAGCAGTGGAAAAATCAGAGGGGACAACTCAGCTGGATTTCAAGCAGAAAGATAAAAAAAACAAAAGGAGAGAAAGTAAAGCCACCCCGGAGGAAGAAGAGAGGGAAAAAGAAAGAAAATGGGAAGAAGCTTGATATTTTAAGGTAATTTCTTCAATTTTAGGAAAAGTAAATATTTGTACACATCTGAATTTCTCAGTTGGAAATGTAATTTCAAGTACTTAATGTTAATTTAATATTTTCTTGTCATTATGAGAATCTTAAGGGTATTATGATTCATATTTGAGGAAGATGATTTGTTGGAATTATTTTAAAGGGTTTAGAGATTTGTATTATATAAATAATGAGCAATTGGAGTTGGGTAATTATGGAGTTAAGATATGTTAGGTTATTTAATGGTATAATTTAAATGAAATATGTTAAGCATACTAAATTGAAGAAGATTAAATTAAAATGCTAGGGAAGATGAATTGGAAAAGGGAGATGGTCAAGTAGAGATATGATTCTTAAAATTTTAACGTGCAAAACAAAAGGAATATCATGTCTCTATGAATTCTTGCGTTATTATCTAAATCAGGTTAGTAACTTCAAAATATCATGATATGTTTGCATATAATGGAGGATATGGTGCAAGATTCCACTTCAAAAATTTCAAGAATAAACTACATATTGTACAGCACAGTCCAAATAAGTGGTTAATAAGATTTACAAGAGTATTATCCATTTAATTAATCATGTTTACAAATGGATTTTAAAGTCTAAAAATGAATAATATGTTATTATGATTATCAAAATCTCTATATATAATTTATAATCATTAGTGCTTTTAAACATGATTTTATCTTGAACAAGTATGTTTTATATTTATGGACATGAGCCTTACATGTATTATTCATACATTCATGATATGAGGTCTTTGAGACTATATTTGGTGTACATGACGCCTTTGGGGCTTATATGCACTAATCATCTTTACTCATTGGGAGCTACTCTGAACATGCATATGACCACGATATAGGGCATGACATAATTACATGATTCCAAATATTATAAATTACGATATTTTCATACTTGACTCAATATTTATGCTAAAAGATATTTTACACAACTATTTTACGAGTTATATATAGATTCATTAAGTTTTATGATTACTTCAACTTTTATTATATATTGGTGGCTTATAAGAAAACTTGTAAATTTATAATCTATTCACTAAGCTAGTCACATAATATATTATTTATTTTCCAGATCATGGAAATTTTGAGGCCGATGACACTTATTAGTAGTTATATGTGTCAAAGGCATGCTTTTTTAGAGGAATTCTATGTCTTCTTTAGTCATTTTAGTAGCATTTGCATGGTTAGCTTTGTCACGTTTACCTATTCATTTTAAGATGAGTTTAGCTCTCATGTATATATATAGAGAGAGAGAGAGACTCTTAACATTTATATTAGTCTGATTATATTTATATGATATGTTTCCAGTTAAAACATAAGGCTTGCTGACTATAATGGATGCCAAGCTCATCTTGATCATTGCGCCAGTCATGGCCTATCTGGATATTGGTAGTGACTTGTGGCATATATCTTGTTTACAAGATGATACTTTCCTCATAGATAAGTTGGTGGAAGAGTAAATCAAAGTTAGATGGAAAATAGAATAGGGCTTGAGAATCTAAAGGTCTCAATTTGCGGAGTAAAATAGTGTAAATAAAGTGCATAGTAACCTAAGACAGAATAATGAACAAAATAAAATAAATGATCAAAACATTCATAAACTGATAGCTTTTCACTTTTACCTTTTTCCATAGCTAAATACGTCAAAATAAAAAGTAAAGATGGAAGATGTGGCACATACGGTTATTTAAGCCGGCTAAAATGAAGAAATATATTGAAAGTATTATGTGTCCATCAAATATCTCTACATTAAAAGGGAATTTTAAAGGACAGCTATAAGACTGGCTTTATCATATGAATTGATGTGTTGGGTAATTAAGAAACAACATATACATAATGTATAATGCGTACAAGGATGTAACTCAAAAAGGGAAGAAATAAGCATATTCATAACAATCAGGAGTCGGTTTTTTATGCCGGGGGGAGAGGGGAAGATGAAGAAAAACTGTTCAAAATTGTTAGAATGCATAATACCTAGGGGCAAAGAAAGCACCGCAATAAAAGGTGATGTGGCTAATGTAATATGCAAAAAGAAAGGGGCAAGTAGGTTTAGAAAATGTAGAGTGTGATCATTAAGAAAAATTTGAAATTGCTCCCAATTTAAGAGGACGTTGTAATGAATTCATATAACTAGCCTGCTCAATGAGAGTAAAGCCAGTGTTGCTACCATTGTTTGTTTTATCAGCTAATCCAAAAATGTTTATACAGGGTCTATACCATATTAGATCTTGTCAGAATAGAATATGGACCAAGAAAAATAGTTTATATAGCACACCAATTTCAACATCATCAAGGCACCATCTAGTTTCAGAAAAATTGAGCATCAGCTATTTCTAATCAGTACTTTTAGCTTTCCAGCTTTCAGTTTTTCAGCATAAATTAGCACCAGCTCAGCCCCATTGAATCTTTGGCAGATTTATTTTTCTGGACTTCTAGTAGAGCATTTTCAAAAGTGGTGCAGAGGGGCAAAGTTGGGGAAACCTTTGTAATGTACAAAGCTGTCAGTAATCAGGTTAAGCTATGTGGATAAGCCGTTTTATAGAGGCTACAAGTTGTAGCTTCAGCTAGGAGGAGTTCAAAAAAAAAGCTTCCTTAGAGAGAGATGCAGTTTAGAAATGAGGACAAACATTTACAGAATACCACGTAGTGTCATTTTGCAATCTGAACAGATAAATAGTAGTGAGAAGTAAACATGGCCTCACTCGTTTGATGATTCATCAGTCACAGGAACACAAAATTCACCAAGTAATATACATACAGAGTATAGGAAACACGTCATAGTAGTAGATGCAGCTTGTAAAATCTGAAATTTCTCTAAAAAAAATCTATTTTGTTCACATGAGTGGAAATGGAATCGTGAAATACAATTCCAAACAGATTTGGAATTTTCAGTGATTCTCAAAAAACTTTTATTTGGACAATGCAAAGAATTGAAAGAAAAATTTGAACATCTTTCATTTGCAAATATAATAAATTTTCTTTTCCATTTGGTGCAACTGGAACAACAGCATATGCAAAGCCTTCAGTGCCCCAATATGAGGTGAGCTACATAAATTTCCTTTTACCATTCTGCTTGGGTTAGAGCAACATTTATGGAAAGTTGAACCAAATACAAAAAATTTTTGATTATCTCACTCCACAGGTTTTTTTGTCAATAGTGTCAGCTAGTCCCAAGCCGGTATAAAGGAGGAGAGTTGCATGTTATGCGGCTGACAACCAGCCCAATACTTTGTTGGATGTTTAACATGGAATTAAAAGTTTAAGCGTATGATGGTCACAGCATCCTTACCCATAGCGTGTTCTATTGCTCTCAAGTACCGTGTCATACAGGCTAAAATCATTACATTGTCAGCTGTGTACCGCAAAATCAGCAAGTACTGCATCATGGATGGGTTAGCTAAAGACGTTTGTGTAAGAGTAAACTGGGCACTTGGAATATCATTATATTGACGAGTAATCTTAGGGAGGCAATTGATAAATATAGAAAGACAAATGAGTATAAGAGATGAAATGGGTGAGAAAGAAAGCCAATGAATATAGATGGAACTGGTTACAAATTATGATTGTCTGGAAATGATAGAGCTACGAAATGCCCAATAACGTGCCCTCAAGGGAGCGAATAGGGCACAATCGCAGAAAATAAAAATCAACAAAATAAACAAGTTCAATCAATCAATGATAATAAGTTAGTTATCCCACTTCACTAATGGAAAGAATAAACCAAATTTTATCTTCTTAACCGCTCAAATGGGTGGATAATTAATGTAAATGGCAGATCAGGAAAACAAGTAAAATGTAGCATTTTTAAGGTAGTTCAAAAACCCTTCTCTTTCCAATCCCAATATCTGCTTGATGGTCAACAATTCACTAATCAATCTTCTTTACCAAACCAAAAGGTGAAGATAAAACCTCTCAACAACAAAAGGATATCATGCCCTAACAACAAAGGGTATCACAACCCAAGCAATAGGGCTATCACAACCCAAATAGATCAGAGGTATAAAGTAACCAACAATCGCCACAACAAATCTAGGGCTTAGATTTGTAAGATAAGCAAAATCACACTTCTGAAATGATGAGGATGATCAATTTAACACAACATAATTAAAAGAGAAGCATGTAGGCTCAAGAATTCTCACTCTTGGCTTTTTAAAGAATAGCAATCAACTCAACTTGTGCCCATTATAAGTTATTCTTTCTGCTTTCTAGACAGGAGAAGAAGAACGACGCTTTAAAGAACAAGATTTCAAATGGTCAAAGATGACTTTTCTATTAAACAGTTGATTTATATTACTAAAATGGCAGAAGTAACCTTGGCCTATCAAAGGTAAATATGAGATAAAGAAAAGCTACAAGAATTACTTATGGCAGAAAAGATGCGTTATCCAAATTTAAATTCAAAAGAGAGCTAATAGGTTTCCTTAAGAAGAATAGATGTGATGCGTCTCGAGGAACCAGATTGATGTATGAATTAGGGAGCTGCCTAGTCTTGCATAAATGTTCGAACAATAATGGATCCAGTCTTCGTAATTCTGAATTTGGATACTGCGCACCACAACAGAATAAACTAAAGACAAGAGGTATACAGGACTCGCTCTTCTATATATTCTCCGACGCTTAAGTCAACAATCTTTCTATTTGAATTGAAAAAATGACAAGGAAGTAAATGTTAAAAATTAAAGGGGGTGGGGATGAGCGTAGATCTAGACGGGCAATGCACCTTTTGTGCACTCAAAAGACTGAGTGTTTTTCTTCTATTTTTCTCTTCTTTTTTTTTTTTTTTTTTTGGTTTTGGAGAAGACGTATTTGTAACATAGAGTCTTGCTCGACCGGCCAGCGTTTGAATTCTCTGCACAATCTAGAGCTATTTCATATTAATTACGAGGAGGAAATAACTATCATCCAAATTTAATGAGGGGACTGTTTGGCCAATAATGATGAGGTTGTTTCAGCCGTTTCCTGGACAAGGCCATTAACTGGCTAATGATTTTCCTTCGGTTTATTATCATTTTTGGATAACTGACCGACTAGATTAGGCTTTTCAGTTAATACCCCTGGGAGTTACTAATCAACTAGCTGAATTTGGCTTCGTCACTTCTTCATCTGAGCCGCTGAGATTTTGGGCCTTAATCCAAGCTTGCATTGCGCTAATATCATTGAGCTGATCCTTCTTAGGCTGTACCTATCACTAACCCCCCCTATGCTAGAAGATTTAAATTCAAACTCCTAGTATGTCATTGATGGGATGTAGGCTGATGCTTCATCAATACATATCTTTGCCGCAAATACTCTGAATCCGAAGGGTCTTGTTTGGCAGGATATGATTCTCTACCCTTAAACTTTTCTTTAGTTTGCATCACGGGAAACTCCTTTCTTGTCCAATGGTATGATTGTTTTGAGCCAATATGGTATCGTTGCTGTCATAAGTAATCGTTGCTGGAGTCGATGGAAGTTCCCTTATAGCCTTTGAAGCTAGAGTTCGAGGAAGCACTTGAAGACTGTCTTGATTACCCTCTTTTATAGGAGAAACCATCTTGGTTTCTCCTATATGGAATCGTCCATCCCAAAGCCATGCCTTGTCGTTCTGACAAGGCCCCGGCTTTATGTTTTCTCTTGAAGTGAATCCGAATTATTACTGCTGGCACGGGCGGACAATTTTTGTTCTTTCCCTTCCTCTACAATGCCTTTGAAATTCCTGGATAGAGGTTTTTTTTTATAAGTTGTCGTCCTACATCTTTCTCCTTTTCACTCGAGTTGTACTTTTGCTATTATAAGTTTATATATTATGAAAGGAATCAACGAATAAAACTACCCGAATGCTATTCTACTTTCTTTGTATGGCTTTAATATGTTTGTATTTTCTAAGCGGTTGACTTTGAGTTGAGTGTTGAACATGCGCTTGAATGCCGTTTTTCGTTATTTTATCATCTGACAAACCTAACAACTCGAACCGCTGACAACTCAAATTTTTGACAATTCGGCGCGTAACAATTTAATTTGAACAAATGCAATATTTGCGCATCCGTAGATCAATTGGGTCGAATCATCTTATTATAATTAACCAGGCATCAGAACCACTCATTGCCCATCTACTTCTTTCGCAAGCGCTACGTCAAGCCATCGTGACCGGCACAATGAAATAGACACGCCTAACTGGGCTTTAAAGCTGCTTGTTGTCAGTCTGCTGCTCTGGAAAGCGCTGCGTCAGATCGTCTTTATCGGCACAGTGAAATAGACATGCTGCAATATATTCTTGTGCTTACACATGCCTCAACCATTATAGAAATGCACCCCTTTGGTACCCTTGGACGACGCACGTTTCGATCTGGAGCCCTTATCTATTTAAATTCTAGCGCTCCTTCACTTCTACACTTCTTCATATTCTACTTCTCTCAACCCCAATTTGCTTTTCGCGTCTTCCTACTTCCATGGCTCATTGAGCAGCTTTCAAGGACGTTGCTGAGATTTCATCCAGTCTGACGGTAGAGGATGTGCTTGATATTTAAAATAGGTTTAATATTCCTATCGTTGTTCCCTTCCAAGTTCCTTTATCCGATGAGAGAGCCAATTCTATGAGGTTTGACTTTATTGCCATCTATGAAATTCATTTGAAAGAGGGTCTTCACATTTCTATTGAGAAGGAGTTGTACGAGATTTTGGAGGCTTTAGAAATTCCTATGGCGCATCTCCATCCCAACGCCATCAGGTATTGGATTTCCTTGTGTGTTTTTCTTCATTGTTGGATACTTCGTCTGAACGCCAAGGCTGTTAAAGTTGTTTTTCGATTTAACCAAGAGGGCGACTAGATTTCTTTTACTCCCTGGAAAAAGTATAAGATAAGCAGGGTAATCCGGACTCAATAAAAGGTTGAAAGAACTGATACTTTTTCATTGCGGTCCCTTCCGGCTGGACCTCTTCCGACTGGACCTTTTCCAATGAATGGAAGTTGGTGAATCCTGCTTACTCTGGAGATGTCTCGTAAAATGAGACTTTTATGGCTCAACCCTTGACTGAGCTAATTAAGGAAAATGCAGTTTTGCTCCGAAGAACAAGCAATTTTCTAACTTGTCAAGCGCTTGCTAAAGTCGACTAGGATGTTAGAGTTGAAGGCGAGGCTGTTACCAATATACCTCTCCACTGGCCCAAAAGAAAGCCGGAAGAACTTTTTATTCAGGATTCTCCTGAAAGGGCAGCCAGAGAGGCAGATCATCGAAACTTTGGTTTACACCTTCTGTCCTATTCTAAAGATTATGACACTACGATTCATGAGGCCAGTGACAAGATGACCACATTGGAAGCTAGCGAATCATCTCAGAGGCCAGATTCTAACCTTCCTTCATTGAACTGCCTAGTTTTTTAGGGGGCATCCGAATTCGTTGAGGGTAGTGGAGCTCCATTACCCGCTATTTCGAGAATAAATGACCACGTTGTTTGCGGTTTGGGTGAACTGATTGATGCTCCTTTTATATCCAAGCATGGGGTCCCTGTCTGTGTCACTTCATCATCTAACAAGCCTATTTCTACACCTCCCATTGCATTGGACGTGGGTCCAAATAATAATAGAGGAATGGCAAAGGGTTTTTTGGCTACTACTCTAGAAGTTTTGATGAGATTTCCTGAGTCCCATCCTTCAGCTGAGGTTCCGAAAAGTGGGGAGGTCCTGCAGGTTAATATTCCACCATCTGGGAGCCCCAAAAATTGGGATGCTTTTCAAATCCTCCTGAGTTTGAAGTTCCTTACTAGCATTGTGCTCTACCTCTTCTATATTGGAAGACTCCACCCGTTTCCAAGTTCAGCTCTTCTCCTAGTCCTTTTTCAGGAGAAATCTTTTTCTACTAAGATATCGTTTATGTAACCCTTCGTCTCAAAGTATTCTCCGTTCTATTGTTATTTTTTATTAACCTTTTTGCATTGTTTGGCTATCGTAGGAACTGGTTCGTTTGATCCGAGATGGGCTATATCAATGGGATACTAAAATTGATTGGCTATCCCGAATGTAAACTAACCTTGCCGTACTTAGAGAGATGAAGATCCAAGTTGAAGTTGCTGTTGCCGAAGCTGAACAAGTCCAAGATTAAACCGCTTACTTAGATAGGGAGTTATCCGAGTGGCTAGTGAGATCCCAAGAACTATCAGACAAAAACGTTATACCTATCAAGGATAGACTCCAGGAGGCTGAGCATCGATGAATTTTGGATGCCAGCTTAATTGTCGATCTTTAGGATAAGTGCGCTCGGCTTGAAGGAGAATTGAGGATACGTTTTCAACAGGAAGAGGTTGGACCTACTCTAAACGATAGAATTTGGGACTGGTTTTCTCTTGTCGGCAGATAATGTCTTTGTTGGCTCCCAACTTCCCTTTAGGCTACCTAGATCCAAGGAATTCTGGGATTTCTCGGCACTCTAACATTAGAGATTTCTCGGAGCCTAGCGAGGACCCGTCACTTCGATCTCCGCCTTGTTCTCGGCCTTAAGATAGCCAAGGCGTTTGTGTGCAGGCAAAAGGCAGCATGATTGTGACCTTATGCTTGAAGGTTGGATCTCCACATTGTAAATATTTGTACATTAATAAATCAGTCAGATTGTGTCAAGCATTGTCATTAATATTATTTTTATTCATGCTAAATTTTCGTTCAATATGTTTTTCGTTTGCTGGATAGGCAAGGTTGCCATTTTTACCGAGCTTTGTTGGACCTTGGTCTATTGACCGCATTCAACTGATAGTGCTCATTCCTATGGAAAGATGTCATAGCACTCATACTATGAAAGCCCCCTAAAGTTTTTACATTTGATGCTTAATTTGACATTTCAAAGAGTAAGACTTTTGTCTTCAAGCCCTCTGGGTCTTTATATGATAATCGGCATCCGATCGTCTTTTGGATCGTTAGGTTGTGTCAACTAATGCCATAACCTATTTATTTATTTATTTATCAATCGTTCGTTTTAACAAATAAAAGTCCCACTCAACTTAGGGTGAACCATGGTCGCTTGGATTCATGCAACCACATGCAAGCACACAAATGAACAAACGATGTAACAAAATGGGAATTTATTACTATTAATATAATTAAACACTTCATACAAGCATCCCATATGTAGGTTCAATACATACCTCTACTTCGTTCTGGTTAGGAAGCGGGCTTACTGGTAATATTTCTTGAGGAGTAAGGCATTCCATACCCTTAGGACCAATGTTCCATGGTGGTGCATAGTTTATATGACTATTCCAGAGAATGGCTAAGAATCAAAAACAGTCCTTTCCAATTTGGGGAAAGTTTTTTCTTGTCTGCGATTTTGCCTGTAGCCTCTATATTCCTTAAAACTAGTCCCCTACCTCAAACTGGCGAGCCTTAAAATTCTTGTTGTAATACCGAGCAACTCGTTGGTAGGTTGCCGCTCGTAGCCTTGCTGTGTCTCAGACTTCTTCAAATAGGTCCAAGTGTTCTCTTAAAAGTTGAGAGTTAGCATGTGGATTGAAAATTTCAACTTAGAGGATGGGTAGTCCAATTTCTACAAGGATAATCGCCTCGGACTCGTAACACAAGTTGAATGGTGTTTCTTGTGCTGGTTCTCTAAAAGTCATCCAATAAAACCAAAGTACGAACGAGAGTTCGTCTACCCAATAACCCTTTGCGTCTTCCAACTTCATCTTCAACCCATGCAACAAAGTTCAATTCATTACCTCCATTTGTCCATTCCTTTAGAGATAAGCAACGGAAGTATGGACCAGCTAATCCCTAGGCTAGTGTAGTGTTTGATGAAACTTTTACTGGTAAATTGGATTCCATTGTCGGTTATTATAACATTGAAAATCCCAAACCTGCAAATGACATTTTGCCAGACGAACTCGGTCGCATTCTACTATGTGATTTTTGCTAGTGGGGATGCCTCCACCCACTTCATGAAGCAATATATCGTGACTATGATGAACTTTCTTTGTCATGTGACAAAGGGAGACGGGCCCAATATATCGAGTCCCCATTGTGCAAATGGTCAAGGTGACTGTAGAGTCTGAAGCTCGATATGGGCCCAATGGGCAATATTGCCATGAATCTAACAATTTTTGCAACTCTTAACAAATTCCATGACGTCTTTCTTTATCGTGAGCCAATAATAGCCCTGCTGCATAACTTTGAATGCCAGATTTTTACCCCCTATATGTGACCTGTAAATTCTAAGATGTATGTCACTCAGCACGCAGTCAACTTCAATTGGTGACAAATAGTGCATGTAGGGGATAGAGTACCCTATTCAGTACAATTTTCCATCTATGAGGTGTATTATCCCGCTATCTTTTTTACACGTTTGGCTTCTTACTAGTTTTCCGGTAGAAGACCTTCTAGATACCTTCGGTATAGAGTTGTCCGAGTATTATCGTATGAGATTTGGAGTATCTCTTCTGGGACCTCTACGTTTGGGACCGTGAGGACTTCCCTCCCTAGCGTACTACTATGGATTTCCAAACGTAGCCGCTTTTGCGAACTAATCTGCCTTCCAGTTGTCTTCCCTCAGGATGTAATAAACTTTCACCTTGTCGAACGATTCGATTAAGCTCTTTACAATAGCCGTGTATTTCATAAGTCATGGACTTGACGCCTCGAAATTTCCGATCACTTGGTTGACAACTAATTCTGAATTGCTATGGGCAATTAGATTTCTAACCGAGCATTCCTTTGCTAGCTTGAGTACAGCCATTAGAGCTTTGTACTCTGCCACTTTATTAGTGATATGGAATCCGAGTGTTATCGAATATTTTCTCTGACCCATCCGGAGCTATCAAGACTACGCCAACCCCATTCCCTAACTTAAAAGGCGTCCCGTCCACATACAAGATCCATGTTGGAGCCTTCTCATGCTGAAGTGGGTCTTCACTCTTCTCGAAATCTCCTGGAATCGGGGTCATCGTTTCTACCATGAAATCCGTGAGGACCGGCTTTTTATGGCAGGCCACGTTAGGAATTCTATGTCAAACTCGCCTAATTCCACAGTCCATTTAATCAATCGCTCGAACACCTCGAGTCTTTGCCAAATCCCTTTTAATGATTGATCAGTTAGGACAACGATCTTATGAGTATATTTCAAATTTCCTGACAGAATGGATCAATGCTAAAGCTATCCCTACTGCGCGTGAATAATGGGTCTCTATTTTTGTCAGAATTTTGCTGATATAATAAACCGGCTATTGTTTCTCGGACTCTTGTCTGACCAAGACCGAGCTTAACGCCGTGTCTAATATGGCCAAATAAAAATATAATTATTCACCTTCTTTGGGGGATGACAGAAGTTGGGGATTGGTGAGATATTACTTTAATTCCTAGAATGCTGACTGACACTCTTCCATCCAACATAGACTATTCGCCTTGGTCCCTCTAAAGCTTAAAAGAAGGGAAAATATTTCTCCACAGATTTTGTCAGAAATCAAGAGAGTGCTGCGAGCCTCCCGATTAATCTCTGGACTTCCTTCACAGTCCGGGAAGTATTCATATCCATAATCACTTTTATTTTATCTGAGTTCGCCTCGATTCCCCGATGAGATACTCTGAACCCCAAGAATTTTCCGGTGGTTACCCCGAACACGCATTTTGTCAGATTTGGTTTCATTCGGTGTGCTCAGAATACCCCGAAAGCCTAACCTAGGTCCCGAATGTGATCGTCAACTAATCTACGTTTGACGATCATGTCATTTATATACACTTCCATATTCCTCCCTATTTGAGCATCAAATAATTTATTCACCAACCTTTGATATGTTACACCTATGTTCTTGAGAACAAAGGGTATGACCTTATAGCAGTATGTCCCTTAGTCGGTCATAAATGAGGTGAATTATTCGTCTTCTAGATACATTCGGATCTGATTGTATCCAAAATAAGCGTCTATGAAACTTAGTAATTTGTACCCGGATATTAAATCTACCGACAAATCAATCCTTGGCAACGGAAAACTATCTTTTGGGCATGTTATATTCACGTCAGAGAAGTCAACACACATCTGCCATTTCCCGTTGCTTTTCTTGATGAGTACAATGTTAAATAACCAATCCAGATATTAGACTTCTCTTATGAAACCCGCATCAAGTAATTTTTAACTTCTTCTCTCATAACTATCAGCTTTCCTATGAAATAGTTTCTCCGTTTCTGTAGGACTGGTTTCTACCCTAAGATCATGCTTAATCTATGGACTATTATTTCAATCAGTATCCCTGGCATATAACCTAGTGTCCATGCAAACACGTCCAAGTTTCGTAGATGGAAACTCATCAGTTGCTCCCGTAGTTGATCGGGAAGGGAGCTTCCAACTTGCACATATTTTTCGGGTTCATTCAGATACAGTGAAATTTGCATGGTTGACTCGCAAGATAGGCCTTGTTGTAGGGTTTTTTCGTCTCGAAGATCGAATTCCTCTATCGGTTGACTCGAAACCATCGGCCTATTCTGGGCTAAATAGCGAGTTCAGCCAATAACTTGATTGTCCAGTACTTCCCCTCCCCATATGGGGTCATAAACTTCATTTTCAAGTGGGATATTAATGTCATGGCCCCAAAAGCTACTAAGCAAGGTCGACCCCAGTATTGTGTTGTAAACTGAGGGTAGATCAACTACTAAGAATGTCAACATTCAAGAAGCTATTTTCAGGTGTGTTCCCGGTATAACTTCTAACTGGATAGTTCTGTGTCAGGGACGAGTTTGTTGTAGCCCATATAGAGGTCCCTCGGCCGATTTCATCTAGCTTCTTTTAAATCAGAGTATAAAGAAAGTATCAAGATAAAGCAAATTTCAAGAATATCCATTATCAATAAAGACTTGTTTTAACTGGTAATCGATGATACCATCTGTAACGAGTGTGGATACAACAAGAGGATCAGAATGGGGAGTTTTTACATGAGTCATATCGTCGTCGCTAAAACTAACATCATTCCCTATTCCTAGCTTCTGCCTCTTGCTGTTGGAAGTCTCTCCGGTACGGCTTGAAACTTCACATCTGAGAGGCCTAGTCAATATCATGCTTACCACTCCTGCGGCCACCCAGTTATGAGGTTGCTCCTATCGATTCGGTCCATCATTGCTCGTATTGCCGAGAGTGTCTCGGGTCTTTCACATATTTGTTGAGTTATCCTTTTTGAATAAGGATCTCAATTTCCTTCTAAAGAATCCGGCAATCCTCAGTACTGTAACCCAAAGATTGATGGTAGAAGTAGTATTTTGACTAGTTTCCTCCTTTCGGGTTCTTCACCGGCTTTGGCCACTTTAGGAATTTCTCGTTCTGGATTTGCATTAACATGTTTGTTCGAGTGTCATTTAGAGGGGTGAGTGGCAGGACTAACCCTTTCCTCATTGGCTCGCTTCCCCTGCACCATCGCCTACTGCATTAATAAGCTGCAGGTGGCATTGATTGGCTGGGGTGTCGAGCCGCCGCGTAGAATTTCCCTGCTCTTGGGCAGATTTGACCACTTAGGCTGTTTCCTTCTGCATTGGGCCTAACATCTCATGGGCCTCGTTGGTGCTGGACCCAACACTAGCCCCCATGCCTGGGCCGACTAGTGGTCGAGGCCTGGCATGCCTTACCCGGGTCCAGTTCGTCGCTGCTCGGCTTTCCTTGAGATGCGTTAGTCTTTGTTGTCTTCGGGCTTCGCGTCTTTCCCAAGTGGTCATGCAAGCTTTTTAGATGCCGCAGTGATTCAGCGCCCGGAATGGAAGGATTCACACGCCTGAGGTCGCGTCAGAATTGAAGGCTTTCCTGTTTCGTTAAAGACGTCCACGGGATAGCCTGTCCCATCAAGTGCGGGAAGGGCGCCAACTTGCCCATAAATAGGAGGGCTCTTGAACAGGTGTGGCTCATCCCTTGGCCGACTTTGGAGGAGCAATGCGAGGGTCCTAGCTTATCCCGCTTCCGGCAAGAACTCGTGAAAGAGTCAAATGGACTTGCTAGCAACCCAGAGCTCATGGCTAAGATTGTCCTTACGCCCCTATCGAGGGCAGTTCTTTATACTAACAAGGGTGGCTCGGGCACTATTCCGTCGTCGTGTGCCTCCCTCCAGGCCGTGGTGATCCCCAGTGCGCGGGAAGATCCTGGCGGAGCTACCCAAGGGCGTTTTGCCTCCGGTGTAGCGCATTGCCCGTGGTCTCCACTCTGCTTGGATCATCATATGTGTCTTCTAGTGGGGAGGTGAAGGATGGAGTCTCCGTAGGGGGACGCATGCCTTCTGAGTCCCTGCCGGCGACTCCTGCTGCGGGTGTTGGTTCTTCCTTTGCAGTTAACATTAGGCTAGCCTGCAGGAGCTGGCCAACACCGACTGTTCCAGGGCTTAGACAAGACGATGGGGCTTTGGCGATAGAGCCGGGGGGATCCCATGTGGATCATGCACCCTCGACCTCACTCCAAGCATTTGGGGCAGTAGCTCCGAGGCTTAGGCCCCTGGCCGTATCTTTTTTCTCTTTCATGTACTTTTGCCATTGCGAATTGTGTACTTGTAAAGGAACTTTGATTAATAAAAGCAATAACTCTTTGCCTTTATTCTTCTATCTTGTCGCATGCATCTTCTTTCCTTTTTGTCGTTTGGTTCATTCCTAGTTGCCTGAGGTCTACTCTACCGGCGTCACCCCTCGAGCCTCAATGGGGGCCGTTGACAGGGAGACACGGTGCGAAGAGACCGCCGACGTGTGCTGTCCAGGGAAACCAAACACTGCTGGCAGGCGCTGCATCTGCCAGATGTTATGACGCATTAATTGCATGGGAGATCGCAGGGCGGCGTGCCAGAATGATTTGCTTTGGAAAGGCACGTTGCTTCAAGGATCTGACACGTGGAGGGAGCCTGTTGGTTTTCTCCCGGCACGCTTTGTCTTCAGGACGCTATCGTTTCAATGGAGGACTCTGCCTATTTAAACGCCTAAGTTCCCTCCAAACCTTTGTGCCCTTTTTCTTGCCACTTTAAGAGTGCAGAGTCTTCGCTGCGCCCGAATTTTTTTTTTTTTTTTAACTCTCTTCTTGCAACGCAACTTCAATGGAGGGATCATCTTCCTCTTCTTCTGAATCTGGATCATCCTCCGGAGAATCCATGAGGGACACTTCCGCTTCGGGGATTTGCAATGGGGTTGCACCAGACGCGGTGGTTACCACAGGCTGCCGTTCAGAGGCCGTCGTTGCAAGACCAGTGCGGTTCCTGAGAGCACCCCTTGGTTTCAAGAGGGTAGGGCCGCTTGATTCTTCACAACGTCGTCGACCTAGGGAGGTTTACTTACCAAAAAAAAAAAAGCCGACCTAGGGAGGTGGATCCCACGCTCCACCGAGTCGCCTGTGCGGTTGAGGGCTTGGAGGTCCGCATACAAGCTACGGCCAGCACGGCCGAGCAGGCTCAAGCCTGTGCAGCACATTTTGAACAAGCGTGGTAAGAATCTGAGGTGAGGGCCGTGAGGCTCGCCATTGCCAATATGCAGGCTCGAGACCGCATTTTGGCTCTTCAAGAGGAGCTTGAGCAACTACGGCTACAGTACGGAGAGGAGCGCGCGTGAATGGGGGCCGAGTTGAGGTCGAGTCTTTCGCCAAAGGACGTCGGTCCAACACTGGAAAGGAACTTCCAGGATGGCATCCATCTCAGCCGGAGACTAATCTCGCTGGAGGATCCGAACTTTCGCGTTGGCATCCTGGACTCTCAAAACTCCAACACCCCGGAGCGTGCCGACCTGATGGAGTATCTGGCCCCGGACACTTCTGAGCCCAGAAGGGGCTGTTAGTTGTATCTCCCCGCAGGCTGCTGTAAAAAGTAGTTATTAATGAATCACATAATGGAACTTATTACTTAACTGTGCCGTTTATTTTATGACGCTTGCTATGCTTGAACGGTCCGTTCCTTCTTGCGTGCGTTTGCTTTGGCAATCTTTCTGTCGTCGTCCCTGCTGTGACAACCGGGATTCTGGCAGTCAACTAAAGCAACGTTGATCTGCAATCTGGCAAGGGCCATGATTGGCTGCTGCTTGGGACTCGCGACGCTCCCGCTGAGCGAGCACGTGGCCTGGTCATTAAGCGGGGGCGTCATTTGAGCTTTCCTGCGCTCTGGCTTCCCGTGGCCTATTTAAGCGACCCTTCAATGAAATTTGCTTCCTTTATGCTCCGTGCGTTGAAGGCTTTCGGATTACCACAGAGAGAGAAAAAGAGCGATGGCAAAGAGGAAAGGGTCCCCTTCTTCTTCTCGAGTTTCTTGCGTTGCCCGCCACGGGGTCAACAACACTGGGCCGGTCCCGACAGCGAGCACCATCGCTGCCCTAATGGTGGACTACGGGATCCCCAACGATTCGGCTTACCTTCCCCCCAGATTTCCTGGCAGAGCCAATGCCCCTCCAGAGGGCTTCATCATGGTTTACAAGCACCATCTGAAGGGAGGGCTTCGTTATCCCATGGTGTGCGAGCTGTACACACTTGTCGACGCATTGCATGTTCCCATCGCAAGGCTTCACCCAAATGCTGTTCGCTATCTGGTTACCTTGTGCGTTTTCGGCCGCCTTCATTCTTGTTCGTTCGATGCGAAGGCGGTGAAGGTAATTTTCCACTTCACTGAGTCCGAAAACTGGATTTCAATGTCTTCTTGCACTGGTTTTCGCTTCATGGGTACCAACACTGACTCGGTGAAGAACTGGAAGAACCAATTCTTCTTCCTGCAGGAACCCTCGAACAAAGAACTCTCCAACGAGTGGGGTCCAACCCTGAGTATTTTTGGGAGACTGTGACCACCAAGGAGAAGAGCGATTGGGCGAAACTCATCGCTACGATCCGCTCAGAGATGAAGACGTTCTCCACCCAGGGTCATTATTTGACTTCGCATACCTTTGAGGCCGCGAGGTGGGGACCGGAGTCCGGATGGGAGATTGTTGGCTCAGAGAAGAAGAGGTTTGACACCATCGTGATCCGCGAGGCGTCAAGGGATCTTCCGGAGGAAGGTGTCTCGCTACTGGAGACCTCGTCGGAAGAGGAGGTAGAGGCTCCCCTGAAGAGGTTGTGGGAGGCTGGTGGCACCTCCACCGGAGATCGTAGAGATCGGCGGCAAAGCCTGCCACGCATGCTGCGTGTTTGTCTTCAGAGCGAGTGTCAGACACAGATCCATGGGAGGGAGTGGCTGAACACTCACCAATCCCAGCTGTGACGCAAGTTAAGTACGGAGTTCCCATGGTGAGCTTCACTCTAGGGGGAATCCCCCGCAGGTCCTTTCGTCGATTTGGAGCGGCTAGAGGCGGCCGCTGAAGACATGCAGATGGTGGATGTCGGCATGCCTGTGTCTGGGGAAGCGGAGGAGGCCGGCGTTCCGGAGCTATACCAGGGTCACCTCAGACTTTGAGCCCTTGGGGTGCTACTGGGCACTTGGAGCTCCCTAGCGTGCTGGCATCAGGAGGCAGGCCTAGTCACACGGTCGCACTAACTGCTCAGGTGCGATCATCTTGGCCCTTGCGTTTTTCCATAGACTGGAGCTCTGAGGCTTGTTGACCTTTTGCTTACTTTTGCAGATCCCTGAGGGATTCGTCTTCCTCAACACGGTGTATGCTCAACTACTCGACTTTTTTCTCCAGGTCAGGGAAGAGTCCAAGCAGGAGACAGCACAACATGCAGGAGCTGAAATCGCCGCGCTTAGAAACGAGAACGAGCTGCTGAAGGAACAAGTCGTGCGGCTATCGCAAGAGAGCGAACAGCTAAAGGAGCAAAACAGGTGGCTAGCGAAGGAGAACAACTGTGGGCGCAGAGCAGGCGGCTGGCAGAGGAGGGCGAACGACTTACGGAGGAGACTGGGCAGCTGAGGCAGGAGGCCGAGCGACTGAGGGGATGGACCTCTCCCCTAGTGGATGATGTATCTCACCTTACTCGACATCAGGCTGCGGCTCACTCCGGAAGAAGTGCGCCTCGCACTCGACACCAAATTTTGGGATGGTATCCACCTGTGTTGCCGGATCATCTCCATCACGCTTTCGGACATTTCCGTGGGTATTTTGCATCCAGGGAACGCTGGGGTCCCTAACAGCTCCTGCTTGAGAGACTTCCTGGGAGAGAATGAGTCGTCGGACCCGTAAGGCTATCACGACACTTGTATTTTTTGTTGCATAATGCCGCACTGTAAAGTCGGTTGTCCTTGATAAATGAAAGGCCATCGTTTTTTCTTGCACCTGATGTTTTTGGCAGCATCGTGTAGCCTTTTGAATCTTTGCTCATGTGTTAGAGACTAAGCTGCGAAGCTTTTGTCACCACGGCCCCAATCCGGCACCTTCTTGCACTATACTCGTTCTTCATCAGAGAATACCATTGCATCTTATGCGTTTAGTGGGAAGCTCGGTCCAGTATAGTGGACATTGTTGCTAACCTGTGGAGTCACGCTAAGGGCCAGCCGAGTTTTCAGGCCACAGCAGCCGAACTCCGAGTCTTAGGCCTTTTCGTGCACGATACCTGTCTTAGGTGCTCGGCCCCGCTCAAGGCGTCGTCGCTTTCGTACACACGGTCCTAGCCCACGACCATCATAGACCGAAGATGCTCTCTTCTTTGGGAGAAAGTCGTCGCACGCCTGCTATTCCTACCCCCTAAGGTTTTCATGGCCGCATGTTGGGGAACTTCAGAAGCCCCCAGGCCAGATACTTTGACCGCATGGGTGACTTGGCATGGGACCAAGGTTTTCGGGGCCACACGGGCCCCCCAGTGCTGAGTCGCGGTTTGGGTGCGACCGCTTTTGAGTAGCTTGGCGCGAAGCCAGGGTGGCGAGCCGCTTAGGGCCCTTTCAACGCAGGGTTGAAGTCCAGATGTGGCCGCTTTTGGGCCACTCGACGTGGGGTCGAGATTTCAGACATGGCCACTCTCGGGCCACTCGGCACGGGGCCAAGGTTTTGGGGCAGCTACAGGCCACTTGACGTAGGGTCGAGGTTCAGAAATGGCCGCTTTTGGGCCACTTGGCGTGGGGCCAAGGTTTTGGTTTACGGAGAGATGAGGATCCGCCCGAATTAGGGGCAGTCTAGGTCGTTTTGTTTTTGAAATGTCACACATGCAAATACCCATATGAATGATTATACAAAATAGCAGAAACAATCAGTTTTATTAAATGGAAACACATAATATGTACAAGCATTCATTATGACGTGCATGTGTCTTACCTGAGTCCGGAGAAAACCTACTGGTAGTATTTTTTAAAGTTGGTGGGGTTCCAGGTCAGTGAGACCAATTTGCCATCCTGGGTGTGAAGCTTGTACGCCCCGTTCCGAAGGATCGCCGAGACTAAAAACGGTCCCTCCCAACCAGGAGAGAGCTTATTCTTGCCGGTGGCCTTTCCCGCTGCCTCTACACTCCGGAGGACCAGGTCTCCAACCTCGAGCAAGCGCGCTCTCACCCGCCTATTGTGATACCATACGATACGCCGCTGATAGGTTGCTGTTCTCAAGCGGGCTACGTCACGCACCTCCGGGAGCAGGTCTAAGCATTCCCTGAGCCTCTACGAGTTGGTGGTTGGGTCAAAGCATTCGACCCACAGGTAGGGAAGTCCCACTTCAACAGGGACGACCGCCTCAACCCCGTAATAGAGATTGAGGGGCGTCTCTCATGTCAATTCTCTATCAGGGTCGTACAATATGACCAGAGCACGGAAGGCAGCTCATCAACCCAGAAGCCCCCTACGTCCTCTAGTTTGGTCTTCAATCCGTCCAGCAATGTGCGATTTGTGACTTCGACTTGCCCATTTGCTTGAGGGTACGCCACAAATGTGTGGATCAGCCTGACATGCAAACTCGCGCAGTACTTAGTGAATCGCTTGCCGATGAATTGGGTTCCATTGTCGGTCACTATGATCTCAGGAATCCCCGAAACGGCAGACAATGTTCTGGCGGGCGAACTCCATAGCGTTCTACTCGGTGATCCATGCCAGCGGGACGGCTTCTACCCATTTAGTGAAGTAGTTGATGCCGACTATGGGGAATTTTCTCTGTCCGGAGGCCAAGGGCATAGGCCCGAAGATGTCGAGCTCTCATTGCACGAATGGCCATGGGGACTGAAGACTATGTAGCTCCGTGTGGGGTAGGTGCGCTATGGATCCATGAACTTGACAGCTTTCACATTTCTTTATGAATTCTAGGGCATCACATGCACTCAGAAACACCAAAAGAGAGAAGAAAAGCAGCAAAGCTTTCAGCCTCTCCCGGCCACGAAAGGATGGCCACCCGACTAAAGCAGACAAAGATATGCCACCAAGACCCTCTCTTGGGCAAGCGCCAGAGAAGGTGCCTCGCAGGCCTTCGCAGGCTTGACAATTCTGTCAGCCCTCGAGAGGCCTCCAATGCCGCAGAGTCAGAAAGGGATCCCATGATAATTCATGCAACACTGTTTTGGCAACCACAGCAGCATCCGTGTTTTCCCAGCAGAGGCAGATCAGAGCGGCCCAACTCAGGCAGAGCACGGACCCTATCTCTCGGTTCAGTCAGGCGCACGTGTTCAACAGATTAGTGAGCCGCCACCGGCTCTCCCGAAGCTCGTCTTCGAGCAACGAGATCAGACTCAAAGCCCATGCAATGGCCCACAAGAGCCCTAGAGATCTCATTTCGGACTCGGACAATGCTTAGTCGAGACAGCTAGCCAGCTCCTGATCGTAAAAGTGCCTCAGTAATTGTGGAATGAACCCGACGACCCACTGCCTCAGAGTTGGCACGCAACCAAAGAATGCAAGCAGCTTTGCCCCTCAGCCAGGAGACGCTCAGCCCTCGTCTCGTCAACACAAAGGCTCTCAACCCTCCGTCCTGCCAGGCGGCGCTTGGCCCTCCTCCCGCCAGCACGAAGGTCCTCAACCCTCCTCTCTCCAATGTCAAGCCTCTCGTCCTCCGCTCGCCAGCCCGGAAGTCCTCAGCCCTCTACCGTGCTGGGGGCACTCAGCCCTCCTCTCGTCAGCACGAAAGCTCTCAGCCCTTCATCCTGCCAGGAGGCACTCAGCCCTCCTCTCGCTAGTACAGAGACTCTCAGCCCTCCGTCCTGCCAGGAGGCACTCGGCCCTCTTCTCACCAGCACGGAGGTTCTCAGCCCTCCTCTCTCAAGCGTCAAGGCTCTCAGCCTCCACTCGCCAGCCCAAAGGTCCTCAACCCTCTGCCCTGTTAGGGGGTGCTCAGCCCTCCTTTTGCCAGCACAAAGGCTCTCAGCCCACCATCCTGCCAGGGGACTCTCTGCCCTTCTCTCACCAACGCGGAGGCTCTCAGTCCTCCGTCCCACCAAGAGTGTTCAAAATTGAAGATGGCTAAGCATTGTCAAAAAGGATGCCTGCATTGATGAGCACTTCGTCTCCGAGTCACGAGTCCTCCATCCCAGAACTAAGGAAGGCCCTCCTTACAAGAGACCTACCTTCCCATCAGAAGTTTTGTCGTCCAAACATCATGCTTCCCTACCAAAGCTCCCACGCCACAAGGCATACCCGACAGAATCAGAATTCAGAGGCTTTTCGGGAAAGTGGCTCGCATAACAACCTGTGCAGCAACGTCCCATCATCACATGCCGAGGGTTGAAACTTCGAACCACTTAGAATGGGGGACTAGTGATGGGTCCGGTATGGCGGGCCGACCCACCCGAAACTTGAAGCGTGTCAAAGAAGCTTCGTCTTGGCGGGAAACATTTTTATCTTGGCGGGAGAAATTCCCCTTGGTGGGAAGTTGGAATTCATCTCAGCGGGAAAATTTTCATCCCTTCTCTAGATAAAAAGAGAAGAATGGACAACAAAGAGGAAGGGGGGAATCAAGTCCCAAAATAGGGGAGCAAAATCCCTCAAAAGCACTGCCCTAGTGCTACCACCCCTATCCTCTGGCCCAGCTTTCCTTTCTTGAATCCAATGAAAACAGAGTATGGCACCCTCGTCGACAACGCGCAGAGCTTCTCACCAACAAAGTGCAAGGCTCACGGCTAGTGGCGACCGACTTTTCCTTGTTGCCCTAGGGCTAAACTGGGTGCGGAGCTCTCCATCAATGGCCCTAATCCCTCTGTTCTCGACTCGGGCGAAACACAGTGCGGGGCTCTCCTGCCGACGGCGTCTAGCGGTTTCCTCTCAAATCAGCGCTAGGTAGAGCATAAAGCTTACTGTCCATGGCGAACAGCGGCTTCTCCCTCTAATCGAGGAGAACAGAGCCCAGCAAAGCCCCCAAACAATGGCGACCCACGCTCTTAGCATTCACAGCAAAAACAGAGTATAAAACCCCTTCGTAAGGCGGTCGGAGCACTCGGCAAGGTATCCCCTAAAACGGGGTTCAAAACCTCTCAACAGAACAAAATACGAGGCCAAATCCCAGAAATGAAGAAACAACCGTTTTCCAAAGCAGACAAACAGGGAGCTCCAAGCTCCTCATCAATGGCGTATGTAACTCCTTACAGCTCTCGGCCGAACAGAAAGCAGAGGAGCTCTCAGACAGCGCCGCCTAGTTGCCCTGTCTTTAGATCAGGGAAAATGGAGTCAGAGCCCGTGGTTCCTTGAAGCTCACAGCCAGTCCTGGTGCCGTGGAGGCCTCATAGTGTGCCACCCAGCTGCACCATTAACGGAGACAGACGGAGCCCCATAAATGACCCTCAACCCCCTTAAGCAAAATAGGGAACAGAGTGCCATACAGCGTTCCCCCAAAAGTGTCGTCCGGCATATTCAGCACCGTTCATTCGGCTCGTTGGGACCTGATTGGTTCCGTATTCAACCGCCAACGGGAGCGATCCGAATGGGTGATGACGTCATGCCCCGCACTCATCCTAACGGAATCTGCTAGGCTTCCGAATATTTCTAGGGCCCACAGACACACCATCCCACCCGCCGTGGGCGCACCTCTTAGCCACCCTCCGCGGGCGCACCCCCGAGTCCAAGCTGCCCTCCGCGAGCACACCTCTTAGCCACCCTCCGTAGGCGCACTACTAAGCCGCCCCTCCGCAGGCGCACCTCTAAACCGCCCTCCGCGGGTACACCCCCGAGCGGGGACATTGCCAAGCCGTCCTCCACGGCGCACCCCCGAGCAGGGACATCTCCAAGCCGCCCTCCGCGGGCACACCTCTAAGCTGTCCCCCATGGGCGCACCTCTAAGCCGCCCTCCGCAAGCTCATTCACGGAGCTCAAGCCTCCAAACACGTCCATCTCACACTCCCCTCATTCCTGCATCTTAAGCATGCTTTCCTTAGTTTATTACGGAAAACATCTGATTTGAGCGTTGGAGTGTCGACGGGAGATAGCCCCTTATCGGCCTCTGACCTCTTATTTGTAATTTGTATTGTATACAGTCCCAAATTCACAACAACGGAAACTAGACCAGCTTGAGATTCGATCCAAACTAGGAATCCGAAGGCTCCCTAATTTGTACGACAACCCAAGACCCGAAACGCAACAATTATGGTTAGTGGATATTATGGGATTGTAATTATTGATTTATTGTAATTAGTTATATTTCTTTATTTATCTGGAAAATAGTTGTCTAATTTGATTTTAAATTGATTGTATGTAATTTATATGTACGCCTATGATTAATGAGAAAGTACAACCAATATTATATTCTCATTCTAATTTGGTACCAGCACGTACAACGAAAGAATTCCCAACACTGCTGCTGCCCTCTTATCTTCGGCTGAGCCTGGCATTTCCAGGAAAAGGCAGGCTTCCATTGAGTCTTCCGAACCATTGGCAGTTGAACCTGAAGAACAAAGGGCCCACGGCCAGCCACTCCAATAGAGCTATACAAGGAGAAACAAGATACCAACATGTCCCCCCAAGGCTGCACTACCCTTAAAAATACTACTAAGCCACCCGCTGATTCTTCTAACATAAGTCTTGTGACAAAAGTCTCTTATCCTTTTAACTTCTGAAATTTCTAACTTGAATTTACAAGCTGATGATAAGGCCAAGAGATATCCCCTACGTGACCAAAAAGAATCCTATAGGTTGTAGTCCTCAAGATCATCTTCTAATGTTGTTTATCCCATCATTGTCTATATAAACCTCACCTAACTTTTGCCCATCAGTTGTCCTGGGTCTCTATTCCAAGTCATTTTCAAGAAGCCCTTGAAGATCCTAAGTGGATGTCAACCATGGTAGATGAAATGAAGGCCCTACAAAAGAACTTCCCCTGGAAGATGGTCGAACTACCTCAAGGAAAGAAGAAAATGGGATGCAAGCAGGTGTTTGAGATGAAACACAATTCAGATGGAACAATTAATAGGTATATAGATTGATTGCCAAAGGATATAGCCAGACTTATCAGATAGACTACCAAGAGACCTTCCCTTCTGTGACTAAGAAGAACTTTGTTAGAGTCATACTTTTCTGTACAATTAATCTGGACGGTCCATTGAGACATGGTTTAAACAATGCCTCTTCCCATTCTAATTGTATGGAAGAGGTGTAAAAAGATCCCCCTCCAAGATGTACACCAGGAGGAGGAATGATATGCAAACAAACAGTTATGTTGTGGTTAAAGCAGTCACCAGGGCTTGAGTTGACAGGTTAAGCCACTCAATGAAGAAGAACAGTTTTAAGCAAGCTAGGGAAAATCACACTTTACAAGAAAGATGATGATGACATTACTTTTGCTACTTTTTATGTTGATGATATGATAGCTACATGAAGTAATGCCAATAAAATAGAGAAGCTTTGGAGTTATTTGACCAAGGAATTCAACAGGAAAGAGTTAAGAGCACTAAACTACTAAGGCATTGAAGCATCTTGGCATATCTATCTATCCTAATTAAATCCCAAAAAACAGAGAATGATATCAAAGATTGGTTAGAAAATTAGTCTACTTGACACACACTGTGCCTGACTTATTGTATGTAATGAGTGGGGCAAGTCAATTCATGCATAACCCAAATATCAAACACATTACTGCAATAATATTATGGGTTATCTAATGTCTTCTCTGGGAAAAAGTATCATTCTTTAGACATGGACATCTAGATCTTGTGGACTACACAGATTGATTTTACTAGATCTCAAATGGATAGGAATCTACCTTAGGCTACATATTCTCCATAGGATGATGCTTGGTAACCAGGAGGAGCAAGAATAAAAATGCGTTAGCATTGTCTAGTGCAAAAGCTGAATATTGTGCACTCCATCGTGCAATTTACGGAACTAACGTGACTAAGGACACACTTGAGTGAGCTCATACTCGACCCAAAAGCACCTATGTACTATTGACTATTGTGATTGCAAACAACCCAATTCAACACAATCAAGCTAAGCACGTGGACATGATAGGAACTACATTGAAGACACCTTAAATTTTGGTACGATAAAGGTTTTCTACATTCAGAGCACAGATCAGCTAGCAAATATAATGACCCATGGCATTACAAGCAGCCCGTTCGATATTTCACTATCCAAGTTGGACATGTGATATCTATGTACCAACTTGAGGAGGAGAGTTAGCATATATTATGATTAGTGGATAGTATGGGCATCTTATCATAATAATTGATTATATTTCCTCATTTATCTAGGAATTAGTTGTGTAATTTGATTTTAAATTGATTATGTAACTTGTGTACATGCACCCTTATAATTAATGAGAAAGTACAGGAAATTTTATACTCTCATTCTGATTGATACAATCACAGGTAGCAAGAAGATGAGGAATACTAGAGAATAGGCACATTGGTACCTATTTCTAAGAAAAAATGAGACATATAGAGTTGAGCTCACAATAGAGTTATTAAGGTGATGAGCCGTACGATGAAGTTATTTGAGAGAGAATTTGAAAGGAAGGTAAAGCGAGATGAAATGTATCAAAGAACCAATTTGGATTCACACCAAGTAGGTCCACTAGAAGCAATCTATAAACTAAGGCACTTGATTGAAATAAGGACAAGACTTTCACTTAGTGTTTAGCGAGTTACAAAATAATGCAATACAGTCCCATGAGAAATATTGAGCTGGCAAACATAAGAGTTTCCATTGCATGCATTTAAGTTATAAAAGATATATACAGTGGAGCAATGGCATGTAAAAACACACAAACGGGAACCAATTTTTTTCCAATTATGATTTGGTTTACACCAAAGATCAACTTCAAGCACATATATACTTACCTTAGCAATGGATGTAATGACCAAAGGTTTCACAATGATGTACCTTAGTGCATGACATTTGCAGAAGATATAGTTTTTGGGTCATGAAACAAGACAATGTTAACGCTACATTGGACGTTTAGAGAGAGATTTTAAATGCTAAAGGTTTTAGAATGAGTGAACAAAAGCTGAATATATGGAATTTAAGTTTAGACAACAGAAAAGTAGATGGTGGGGAGGTAACAATTGAGACAGAATGCCTACTATAAAGAAATTATTTAAATATCTTGATCAATGGCTCATAGAGATGGGATGATAGATAAAGCTATTTTTCATCCTATCAAAGCAGACCAGATGAAGTGATTACTTGATGGGCGTCCTGTGTGATAGAAGAATAGGACTTGAAGGAGATAATAAAAATAACCATAAAACCAGCCATATTGTATGGAATGAACTGTTGAGCAATTAAATACCAACATATGCAAACATAGTAGCAAAACAAAGATGGAGATGTTGATGTTCTCACAAAACAAAGTCTTAATTGATGTTGTCGTATAAGCTTCAAGTGAATTTTCAAGATACTAACAACCCAATTCGATCCTTCTCATATATGTCTTCAGTCATGGAACAATTTAGATATCTCAAGGCCAAGACCACTGATGTGGGGGTTAAACGGAAAATCAAGCCACTGACAAAGTGACTAGACTGAAACAAGGGGGTGCGGAAAGGCAGTGACCTCTAGCACAAAGTCATGAACTCAAAACAATGTCATCTTGAGGGCACACCTTATTGGCAGCATATATCTAGCTTTTTCTTCGTGGAAGGCTGCCCATTCAGTGGCCAAGAAGAGCAATAAACTTGAATCTCTCACAATTTAATCAAATTTGTGATTTATTGTCGTTCATACTGTATTTATAAATTGAGATCTATGACCACGTACAATAGAGAGAGAGAGGGAGAGAGCCTCACAACCAACAACCACAATATAAAAAAACTAAGCCCACAACATCAAAAGCATTAAGTCCCATAACGGGGAAAAAAAAAGATACAGCAACTTCAATGTAAGACAGATGACTGCAAAGTACCTTGCGACGACCAAAATAGCAACCTTCAGGTTCAATTGACCCAAAGAAATCCAGCTTCAGTAAACAGCCCTTTGACTTGTCATAGTATAACCCTCTAATAGGAAAGGTATGATCATATGTAAATTTCAAACAGCTCTCAGGATACCTAAACTGGGAAATCTCAACACAAACAAGATTAACTGGATTCTGTACAACACACCAAGAAACATCAAGTACATGATTTAGCAAAGACAAACTGACCTCATTCACTAGATGCTCTTTTGCAAGATCGTAGATAAAACTTTGCAAGTTGGCAGAGTAATGTGCCAATGTGTAGTCATAGTCAAATCCATAAACTTGAATATTATCCAATCTCATATTCTTGTTGACATATATCCCTGATTCCAAGATTTATGATATCAGCAGTAGAAATGTAATAGTTCTTAGTTCTAGTATTTGCACAAACACAGGTACTATGTTTGGATTCCCCCTTTGATGGGTCAAATGTGTAGGCGTGTAAAAACTGTGTAAATGAAAATTTTATTATGGTTTGATTATCAAGGAGGAAAACCATGGAAATCAGAAAGGAATATAACTACGACACTTCTAGTAATATTTGGTCCAACAAAATTTTAACAATTTTCCCCTCAACACACACAGGAAATATATGTAACAATGTGAGAACATACTGCAAATGATCTTGTGTGACCAATAGATAAATCTCATATATCCACACGTTTACCCATGGAAAACCAAACAACATGTAATAGATTTCTACAAATTTATTTCCCGCATTTTTACACAATTTTATTTTTCCATAATCTGTCTTCTTTATAAACATGCGTAAAAGTAGGATTCGACTAGGGGCAATCCCTCTGTTTTTATTTATTTAAGATAGCAATCCCCTTCATTATTCGTCTTCATTGCTGTTAGGCTCATTTATATGTTGACATATTTCGTGACCGTGTCTAGTTTGTTGTCGGCAGCGGATGCATTTTACTGAAGATTTGCATTCAAATGTATCACTTGAAGCACCCTGCCCATTTCCATGCCTGCCATGCATCTAAACCGCGCCAAAATGCCTTTCCCGAGAGGAATTGCCTACTACATACTTGCCTATGCTCGAGCCCCGTTTCTAGTACGATGGCGCCTACTACTCACCCGATCAGCGCTCGAGCCTCATTTCCAAAAAGCATGCACCTGCTACTCGCCCAACCTGCGCTCAAGCACCAAATCCAGTAGACCCTGCACTTGCTGAACGCTCAAGCCGTGCTCGACCGCCGGGTATGGATCCCAAGAAACCCTAAGCGCGCCTGCCGTGCGCTCGAGTGCCACGACACGTATTTCACCAACAGTCACATTGTTTACCTAGGTTTTTGAGCCTCCTAATGTAAAGTCGTCTTATTTCATTTATTCTACTTTTTGCTTGAGCATTTTGACGGCCCTTTGAGAGTAAACGTAAATCTTTCATCCTTTTTACATTGCTCCACTTGAGAAAACTAAAATTCGACCATTGTGTTTCTTAGCCAAAGTTTTCTCACGACGTTTACTTTTCTCTTTACACCTCTTCCAGCAGGTTAACATTCGTTAGCAACGTCGATGGCGTGGAAATTAAGTTCCAGTGGTGTACGGCAATTTAAGTTGTTCGTGAGAAAAGATTGACTTAAACACCGAAAGGTATTCAGTTTTATTACCGCGGGCAAATCCAATGAGTTCCTTAGTAGAGATCACAAGACGGGAGTAAGTCGGTCAGATTAGCGTGTTTGTATCACCCGATCTGTAAGTTGATTTTCATAGTGCATATCTTCCTTGGCCGTTGAAGCCCGGAAGATTTTATTCGACAACCGTGGTTATTGAGATTTTTCTTCGTCACCAAAAATTATACCATTGTTATTATTGCTTTCGTTATTTATTGTTCACATCTAAATGAAAATATATTTTACGTATATTATATATTCTGTAATTTTCATTCTGTAAATTTATTGAGGGGTCAAAATATTACTTGTGATTGGAACGATTTGTTCCCTTCGATTGCGATCAACATCCCAATCACATTTCTAGTACGGCAAAGCAATAAATTTACACCAACATGTCCTTCCCAACCAATTACATGGGGAAGAATTAGTATAGAAGAAACTGCTGTATCAATAGCTTGAAATAGTGAACCACACTATATGTGGAAATCATCTATCCTTGATCAATTATATTGTCATTCCTTCGGAGAAGGGGGAAGGGCAGTATTGATCAACTGTTTCTATTCAGCAATCAATTTTTTGGGGATACATATAACTCATAATAAATATTCCAGCTAGGCTAGTCAGATTAAGCTAGTCAAAAGAAAAAAGATAGAATAAGAACCATAACCCTATGACATAGGGCAACAAAGACACTACAGCAGAGGCTTTTGAGAGAGAGAGAGAGAGGGATTTTTCCTTTATCAAATTAGATAAGTCGCCTTCTTGTTATCCAGAATTCAGTCAAATTAGGCGGTCCCCACCCCTGAATGCCAAATCATATGCTATTGTTCAATTTTACATCACGAAACTGCCTAGTTAACTGCTCCTCATCAATAGCTATATGCTACATTTTCTTCTTATTTATCTACACTCGAGCAAAGAAAAAAGTACAGGTTCCATTCCAAGCATTACAGCTACAACATTGGAAGATCACACGTCAATTTTAGATAGGTGATATTTGCTAGAGCCTGTGGCTTCCATCTAATTTAAGGAAAAAGAAAACACTCCCTCTTTCATCACATGGCCTTCAATCAACTCAATAGAATTGTTGTACATGAACTAGCATGATTCCTCAAACTAAACGTTTGACTTTTTATTTCATTTTCTAGCATGCCATATTGAGACACATCTACACAAACAATTTGGAAATAATTAAGGACAAAGAGACATATAGAATGAAGTCAATGTAATGAGTACTGTTTCTTCTTAAAGTAAGGCATTCCAATTCAGATGTGCACTCAATTATAAGACTCAGATAATTGTATTTCCACTCTAGATGAAAATGGAAATTTTGGTCTACCTGGCATGAGTGATTATATGGTCAAAAGCATCAACTAGGAAATTTGATCATTTTTTATTTCTTTATTTTCCTTCAATGAAAAGAGAATTGTTTGATTGAATTCTACAAATATAAACTCTCAGCATTACACTATCATTTGTCATACGTTTCTATTGACATCATCTCCAATTTTTAAAATATATAGCTCAATTCCCACCCAGGTAATATTTAAAAATAAATAAATAAAACCAAACATAGTGGGAGAATAATCATAAGACCTTCTGGGTTCATGGCGGGCATTGCCTTGAGTGCCTCAGGAATTTTATGGAAATTCTGCTTGGCTAAATTGAATTCATGCTGAATTTTCAAAACATCGTCGTCAATTCCCTCATCTTTAATCCTTGATAGCGTTTCCTCCAGCCTTGTACCAGCATTGAAACGCCGTAACCACCCTCCTAAACCTAAGTTTTGAAAAATATAGCAATAAATGCAACAGATTGTCTATCTTTTCGCTTGCAAACTAAAATAAGGGCGACAATAAACTCCTCGAGAAAAAGCTGACGCCAAACCAAAAAATAAAGAAAATAACCGGAACAACGCGCGCGAAAGAGATAAAAGACCTTCTCGAACAGCAAAAGAAATGCTCACGTTCTGCATAGAGAGAGGGAAACAATGGTGAGAGTATGAATAAAGTACTGGTATTGTAGAAGAGAATTCGCAGAGAGGGAAAGGAAAAGACCGCGAAGACTGATCGCAGGGGTGGGAGCCTTCGGAAGGAGGCCATGGCACAGTACGTCTCTTTCACCACCGCATTAAATAAATTTGTAGAGCTATTGTATTTCGAAGCCTTGCGCGTCAAACCTTGAGGGAGAAATAGAGAACTGAGGATAGTAAGAGGAGGCGCCCACAGACGGAAATTGGCAAAAAGCTTTCAATCACAAGTTGTTACGTCAAACGAAAGAGTAAGCAGCACGATCAAAGCCGTTGAATTATAAATTTCATCTGACAATTAAAATTAAAATATCCCTAATTTAATTATAACCTTTCATTTTATTTTCATCCGACGGTTAATATTCATTTATACTAAATCAAAAAAATAGGTCACTGTTCGCCGCCCACATCCTCGTTCTCCTCTCTTTTGCGGCACATTCCTCACCTCTGCTTCGTTTTTTTATCTTCTCTAGTTCTTCACTACATTTCTGCGACGGCCAGTGCTCAAATTTGTTGCTTCCTTCGCTGTTACCTCAGCCAGCATTCTTCTCTGTTACCTTTGCCGTCGCTCGAATTTGATACGCTCCATTTCTGGCCTAAGTCAAAAAATTAGGGTACGAACTGCGGCCCACGTCGCTCGTTCTTCTCTCCTCTACTGCGGCCTGGCATCTATTCTCATTTGCGGCGGTAATGGGATTAGTAACTATATTTCGCAATTTTCAACGTTTCAATCAAAAATATCATAAGAAACCATTCATTGTCCGACTCAACCGCTTCATTATCCAGAAACACATCGGCAGCTTCTGCTGCTTTCTCCTCTAATTGTTCCTTTTTCCTTTCTCCAGCTCTCTCTCTCTCTGCTACATCAGCTATAACCATTTCAGGTCTATTGTTGTTTCAACTGTATCAGCCCTTTCTCCAGATATTGCTGTTTCATCAGTTTTACTGTACGAAAATCTCTGCATCATCTGACTGTTACTCCTTGATTTTCCATTTCAGAATTAAAGAAAGAAGAAAAATCGTGAAGCAAATCAGGCAGTTAGAGAATTTGGTCACAAGCTAATCATGATGATCTCGAAGATCTAGTCCTGTATCACTCAACCTACACTAAAGAGGTCCAAAACTCGCCTTTCAGAGGACCTCGTCCCACCAAATACTCTCGAAATATAGTCATCAAGTCCGCTATCTTTATTCTCACTAACTCGTTGGTTAAATAAAATTATTAATTTAAATATTAAAAAATATAATCTAAAAAGTTAATCTTAATCATGTGAAATTCTCATTTTAATTTGTAATATATAAGATCTAAATTAAAAAAATTTAAAATTTTGATTTAGAATTTTTCAAGCAAAATTTAAATTCTAAATATGTATTTATTGAACTATCTATAAAAGCAAGTTAGTTAACTTGTTCAATTAAAATAAGGAGATACCCATAGATATTTATAATAGAAGTCATGGACAACACTTGAATTCTTACTTATCCCCCGAAAAAAAAAACTTGAATCCAAAAGTATTCCAGCCATATCTCAACAGACTTTGTCTCTTGCCAAAATTATAACTCATAAACAACTACAAATCAAACCTCTATAGCAACCCAACTTCATCAGACAACTAATATGCTAGAGTTACTATGAGGAAGAGTTAATAATAAGCCTCATGGGACCAATTTCAAACTCCCCAAGGTATTAACCTCCAAGAAGATGTCATAAATGGGTCAACCTTGAGGAAGGCTTATAAATAGACAACATATTCTATATTTGGTCGAATCTATGGCAGAGCTAGTGCTACTTAATCAGAACATCAACAATAAATATATAAATACAATAACTTATAGGTCCTATCGAGTTTATAACAAAGCTAGTGCCTCTCGATTTGGATGACAAATTGAAAATGAAGACAAATCAACATCTTTTAGATCCAGTCAAATCAATAGTAAAGCTAGTGTTTTTCAATTGAAAAAACAGATAGACAATAAAGATACAAAGCCAACTAAAAAAATGTTGCAACTGAATATCCAAAATCTGAAGAAAGTTAGGTTGTGTAGAGATAAAGAATTTTGTACTAGTGCCCCCACCCACAACTGATTTTCTATTTATATTTATAACATTATAATTATTATGGATTTGGTTGATAAAAAAAATAATCATATAATAGAAATTTTACAAAAAAAAATTAAATTTAGAAAAATAGAATCAGCGCCTTATCATTATATGTGTACATTTTTAAAAGAAACTTTACACATGATAAGACATTTATACGTATTTTAGGTAGAATATTCATACTTAATGAACGACTATAAGGTCTCATGTGTGGTTTGGTAAAATATATGGCGTTTAAGGTATGTTTGATACAGTGCTTATAAGCATGTGTATGAAGGTGGTGTTTTATGTGCGCTTAACGTAATGCTTGTGCTTCAATTTGGATATAAAAGGGTCATTTGTCCAATCTTTTGTCATTTATATGGAAAAAAGAGAGAAAAAATATAGAAAGAAAATAGAAAGAGAGGAAGAAAAGGTAAGAGGAGAAGAATGAAAGAGATTTTAGAGTTATTTTATGTGAGATTTAATAAATTTATGGGTTAAAGTAAATAAAGCTAAACTCAATTTTTGGTCTTCTTTTAAAATTTTTTTATTTTATTTTTGAATCTTATTTAAATATATATATATATATATGTTACCTTAAATATCTTTTTTAAATATTATTACATACATGTGTATTTCATCAAGTCTTTTAAGATTTTATTATTTTTTATCAAATACTTTAAGATTTTATTTATTTTCATTGAATATTTGGATATTTTGAAAGGATATATTCATAAATCAAAATATTATAAATAAAAATCATAAAATATTTTTGTATTTGACCTTATATATTATTTTTATGTAAGCTTTTAATGACAACTCTATTTTATGATATAATTTGAATTTATACTTTTTTCAAATAATGGAAAAGTTTTATAAGTTTGTCATAAATTCTTCTTGTTTGATAAACAAGAACCATTATAAATGAATTAACAACTTATATTTAGACAATTTTAATATATTATACGTACTTAAAAGCAAGCACCTATTATTCATAGTTGAAAAAAGTGGTATTTGACCTCGTTTATAGGATAATATAGATTGACCACTTATAAATCTTGAATAATAATATATCTGTCTGAGGTTATTGAAAATAAAAGTAATCCAATCTTTAAAATTTGCCTTTTGAATAGTCAGTGTCAAAGTTACCGACCCATGGTTTTGACATGCTTTGATTTTCATATGTTTTTATATATTTCTACATATTTTGGTCTTATGATTATTTTTCATACAATTTGTATATTTTGAATATTGCTTATTTGGACTGTTTGTATGAAATTATGATTTAAAATAAATTTATAAAAAATTTGATATTTTCACATAATTCTTAATTTTTGTCTTTTCATTTATTTTACTATATATATTTGTATATATAAATATATATTTAGTGAGTATTAGGTTTATTATTTTTAATTATTTTTTAATACTTTTAAATTAGTAGGTTATGAATACTCATAAGATATTGATTAAAAATTGATGTAGACTTTTATTTTCTTATAATTGTATCATTTTGGATTGCTAGGTTTTATGTATTGTATTAGATATATAAACTTTCAAGTTCCATCATTTGGAATCTTTGGGCCGGGGAACCAAATGTATGCCATGTATAGTTTTCTATGGCTATATATATTTTGAATATTTGGTCAAATACTTTTTATTATAAGGATTTATAAATTTAGTAGGTACAATATTATTTCAAAATCGGATAAGAGATAGTTTAGCAAATCGTGTGATCGCTATTTTTGATATTGGTATGAAATGTTTAACCTAATTTTAGGATATTAAATTTTGATTATTATTGGATATTTTTTTATTAATGTTATTAATTTTATCTGCTCATATCGAGGTGCTGACATGACAACATCAACATTTCAAATCTCAAATAAGCATATCGGAACAAGATATTATCATGGCCCTTGAAAACGAACTTCCTCTATAAACATCAAGAAGAGGATTTGAAAGATTGAAAAATGAGTTTTTGGAGATAAATGACTAGATGGATAGTCCTAATAGGATGGAAAACTTGAACCCCATTCGCTTTAAAAATTTTAGAACAATGTTTCCCTAAAAAATTAAAATTATATACATTAGAACTTTACGATACAAGTACTAATATAGTAGATCTTGCGAACCATTTTCATACACTCCTTGGGTTTTGGGTTTTAAGGTGATGGGTACACCAATAATGTGTTGGCCCAAAGGTCAACGAGAAGCGAAGGCCAATCACATTTTGCGGCTTGCGAGATAGGCCGAGACGGGCCGATCGGCTGAAAGCCCGAGGCAGTCAATGCCTGGCGTTGACCGTCTTGCAACCAACTTGCTCCCGCGGTCAACTTAATGTCGGCAGTTGGCCTTTTGACTTTAGATGCTTTAGATGATGGGCCTATTCCATTTCCACCCATCGGTTGATCGGCGGCTATTCTATTTTCAAATAATACCCTTCATAGTCCTTAACGGTCGCTTCGCCAATGACCATTTGAAAAGGAAGGGTTGGCCTTCTCAAAGGAAATGATCACGCGATGACCTACACGAGGGATCACGCCTTCTAAAGAAGGATGATCACTCTTGCATAAAATTAGAATCCTCATTGCAGGTACGTGCGCATTCACTCACGGAAAATCCTTGCTCTAAGAAACAAGCTCGACTCTACAACCAAACTCTTAGACACGATCAAACTCCAAGGCAACGAATGATCTGCCTTCCCACCATCCGGATACGAGAATGGTTACGTGTCTCTCTAACATCCTGAACAAAACACTCTCTTCCCCTCTCCCATTGCTCTCACGCATTTTCTAGTTTCTTCTTTTTGAACCAACAGGACTTGAAGCGTCGAAGTGTTTTCGGTGGGATTATATCCTGCAGATTAACGCGACCTCTTATTCGTTTTAGTGATGCTTGATCCATCCAAGAGAATCTTGTCAAGTCGGATCCAACGCATCATTGGCGCCGTCTGTGGGAATGAAAAGCCGAACCAGGCTCAATGGTGAACACGATAGCTAAGCGATGAAATAACCATGCCGCCGACGCCCCGGGGCGAAGTTCCACCGCCTTACTTTCAACAATGGTCGAGCGGATGCACGGGCTAACAATCTTTGCTTTCTAATTGCTTTACACGGATGAGCAATGACAATGCAGCCAAGTGCTAAGGCGTTGACAGGCCAATGGAGCGCTCCGGAGTACGTCTCCAACAGAGAGCCCAGAAAGAATAAATCCTCAATACTCTCGGACGGAGGGCCACCACACAGCCCAGGAGCGAGCCTCTAGGACTGCCAAATCCCACGGGAGGCGGCGGCAGCCAGCCTGGCCGAACCCGCCCGAGGGACAAGAGCGGAGTTGAGGAATTTCCTCAACTCAAGCGATTAGCAAACACCACTCGCGCCGATCTACCGAGTGGATCAAATGCGAACCACGTGTTCCTAATGGAAGCGCACCATCGACTTGGAATTTCTTGCAGAAATCTTGAGCCGTCCCACCGCCGTCCAAGTTTAAAATGTCATCCTTGACTTATACAAGATCGGTTGACCACTTAGATCACTTCCGCACCCATTTAAGTCTACAAGGGCTAGAATCTTGCTTAGCTCATGCTTTGAAGGAGATGCGAGAATCTGTTCCACCATCTCCTTCGAGGCACTGCATGCCGATTTCCGTGAACTCATGGATCTCTTCCTGGCTGAATACGCTTCGAGCCGACGGGAAGAGAAGCAGCCATGGCATCTCTCCCACATAAAGCAGAAATCGGGAGAGAACCCACGGCGCTTCTGGATCGCTTCGTGGCGAGGCCGGGAAGGATTCAAGGATCACGAGAGGAGATGAAGTTTCACTTACTTTCGGTGACTTCTTTGCCCACAAAAATCCTCAAACATTTTGCGAGGCAGAATCCATCACCAGGGCCTACGCTGCAGTAGAAGAGGCCAACGAGGCAAAACGTCCTGAGCGGAAGGATCAACCTCGGCCGTTCCTGGTGAAGGGAAAAGAAAATAGTAGCAAGACTACGGGCCCACCACTTTCACGCCCTTGACAGACACGCCCTCCAACGTCCTAAAGAGAAAAGTTTTTGAAGTGGCTAAAACGCTAAAGAAAGATTGGAAATCGGTTCAAAGCATCGACTTCCATCGCTCTCGCACGCCCACTCAACCGAAGATTGTAAAACGCCGCAGGGAAATCGAGGACTGATCGCAGAGGACACCTCACCCGATTCATCAAAGGACACGGACAACTCGGGGGCGGGCGTGAGGAGGGGCAGGAGCAGACGCCTCCCGGGCGAGTTGCGGCGGGAGTGGTTAACATGGTCACCACCCGAAAGCCCAGACAGACAAGAAGGAGGAAAGGAGCCGTGAGGAAGCTTTACCTGAGACAACATTATTAGCTTCAGTGATTGTGACTCGAACCATGTAATCTCCCCCCATGCTGACCCCCTTTGTAATTTCGACATTCGTTTCAGATGGTATTTCATACTACCAGCTGAAACGAGCCTTTATTGATAATGGTAGCTCTAAATACTTGCTTTACTTGGGACGCGTTCTTTAAATTAGGCCTAAAAAAGAATCAACTATTTGAAGGACCTTTATACGGCCTTAATAAAATCGGGTAGTTAACCGAAGTCACCACAGGCACCTATCAAAGCAAGTCGCATGCTACCTTCCTAGTGGTTGATACGCCCTCCGTTTACAAGCGATATTAAGTCACATCAATTTCACACCTTAAAATAAAATTCCCAACGCCTTCGGAGAAGTTCGGGAGACCAAAGTTACATGGCCCGAATTGCCCCAAGCGGCGGTGCTCGGTGATTGGAGAAGTCGACCATCGAGACGAGGCAACCCTCCAAAGATGCCACGATCTGGGTCCCACTAGACCCAGGGAACCGGATAAGTGTGTCCCGGATCGGCGGCTCACTCACCGGCAACTACACGATGAATTGATTGCGTTCCTACAAAGGAACGCAGATCTTTTGCTTGGACTCCCGCAGACATGCCCGGATTTGGTGAGGTGATGGTCCACAGCCGGGTTTTGGGCCTTGATCGAAAGCCGGTCGGACGGACGAAGGAACCACTCCGTCTAAAAGCCGATCGCCATCCGAGAGGAGGTGAAAAGCTCTGCGGACGCTGGATTTATTAGAGAAGTTGACCAAATTGGCTCTCAAGCGTCATCTGGTTAAGAAGAGCAACGGAAAATTAATGTGCGTCGATTTTACCGCGTCAACAAGGCCAGCCCGAAAAGACGCTTTTTCCTTGCCTAGGATTTCCATCGACTCCATGGCTAGACATGAACCGCTCGAGATAACTTCATGGACGCCTATTCGGAGTTACAACCGATTCGAATGAGTCGGAAGGCGAGCATACCTCATTCATGACGGACCGGGGCACCTATTGCTACAAGGTGTTGCCCTTCCGGATCAAAAAATGGAACAACTTACCGGCTAGTCAACAAGATGTTTAAAAAGCAGATTGGTCGCAACATGGAGGTCTACGTCGACGACATACTTGTCAAGAGTAGAGTCATTGGAAGAATCATTTGAAGTGCTCATGGACCAAAGGAAGCTAAATCCGGCTAAGTGCGTCTTCGGGGGTAGCCTGCAGGAACCGTCTCTAGCGGGGATCGAGGCAAGAGAGAAGATTTGGCCGACATGGCTCCCCACCAAATGTAAAGGACGTCCGGCGATTGGTAGGGCTACTTTGTCCCGCCCATCGAAGTCCAATTGACAAGTGCTCTTCTTTAAAGCACTAAGGGGAACAAAATCCAATGGATTCTTCTCATGATGCCCATTCGGTAGGTCGCCTTCAATGATTGAAAGCGATGCTCGCCAACCTACCATTGCTAGCATCACCCAAAGACGGAGAGGAGCTGACCTTTTACCTGGCGGTATCGAAAGTGTCCCTCAGCTCCGTCCCTCGTGCGCCAGGGAATCGATACTTTCGATTCGGTCTACTATGTAAGCAAAACATTGACCGGCCCAGAAACTCATTATCCACGGGCTAAAAAAATGGCACTGGCATATATCTTCGCAGCGCGAAAATTAGGGCCATACTTTCAAGCGCATCGCATAATATATGCCCACCAGAAGGGCATACTCCGAAAAAGGGCGTTTACGGGCCGGCCGGTGAAGTGGGCTATTAAATTGGGAGAATTCGACATTGAATTCAAGCCCAGACCGGCCATAAAGGCACAGGCTCTGGCTGACCTCATCGTTGAGACCACGACTCCAATTCACGAGGAACAGCCCACTAAAAACGAAGAACAGCCCGACGAGGTCCCAGAATGGACACTCCACGTGGACGGATCGTCCACGGACAGTGGTAGTGGAGCAGGGGTGATCCTAACGGACCCTCTTCGAGATCAAGTACTCCTGAAATTTGGTTTCCCAGTGACCAACAAGAAGACGGCCCCGCTAGCCGGCTGCGATTAGCAAATGAGTGTTGACCAAGAGGTTGTGATTATAGTGACTCGAACTAATCGTCAACTGTGTTGGGGCCGAGGCCAACAAGTGGCAAAGGCAAGAGAAGCCATAGGGTTTGACAAACTAATCGATTCACGTTCTCTAGCCGAAAATTGGAGGGCAAATGGCTAGAGCCAGCTGCTTGCCGAAAACCCAGCCATTCGAGGATAAGCGGGAGATCTTGAACGCTCCGAGCATAGAGAAACAGGAGGCAATGCAGCATTTCCGAGATCTGGATGACCCTACTTTAGATACTTGGTCGACGGATCACTTTCGAAAAGGCCAAGCAAATCAAAAAGACAGCCGGGGTTGGTACACGGTAGTCGACACTGTATAGATACTCAACTCCATATCTCTTCCGTCTAACTCCCGAGGAGGCCGACTACCCGTTGGGCGAGGTTCACCTGAATAATCAGCGGATCACACGTAGGCGGAAAAAACCGGCCTTCAGATCATCGACGCGGGCTACTATTGGCCCTCGATGAAAAAGGACGCGCTTGAATTTGTGAAGAAGTGTGAAAGCTGCCCACTTCACAACCTTCACCATATAAATCGCCCAGGGCTCCGTGGCCCTCGCGCAATGGGGCTCGACATCCTAGGCCCATTTTCCATCTCTACGGGGCAACGTAAGTTTATCATAGCGGGCATCGACTACTTCACTAAGTGGGTCGAGACTTAGCAAAGATCACGTAACACAATGCCAGAGTTCCTTTGCGAGCATTTATGCTGCGGAGTTTAGCGTCCTAGAGATCGTAGTGACCGATAATAAATTCACGGAAAACGCTTCACCAAGTATTGCATCTTGGGATCAAGCTGTCCACATGATGGCATACCCCCGTGCCAACGGGCGGGTAGAGGTTATAAACCGTACGCTACTCCACGGGTTAAAGACTAATAGGGGCTCCTAGGCCGACGAGCTCCCATCCGTCCTCGGGTCTTATTGTACAACCCCGAAGGAACTAACACCCAAGACAAGGGACGGTGATTCTGTTGAAATCGGGCTTCAAGTCTCGGGTGGAGTCCTTTGACCCGACCAACTCGAGAAAATCAATGAGCACTTGGACTTACTAGAGGAAGCCCGCGATGCCGCGGATACGGACAACGGCGTACCAACACCGAGTACTACAATAAAAGGTAAAATGTCAATCGGCGTTGGGTAGAGCCATCGAGGCCATTGTAACAAGCTCTCTATGGAGTATACAAAAGACGGAAAGTTGGTTACGTGGAACACAACCTAAGCACTACTTCCAATAAGAGACCCAGGTACGTACTAGCCCGTCTATGTGCATTCATTCACATGATTGTGTAATTGAGTAAAATAAGAGGTTTACTTAGCATATAGAATCCTAGGTCTTGCATATATCTCCTGTGTTTGCCTTGCAGGTCTTCACCCGACCTAGACTGGCCCTAAGTCGGGAGGGTCTTCACCCTATCGTTAAACCCTAGTCATCTAGGTGGCCCAAAAAGTGGTCTGAAACCCTGGTTATCCAGGTAGCCCATAAGCGGTCTTAAACCCTAGTCATCTAGGTGGCCCATGAATGCAAACCCCGGTCATCCGGGTGGCCCATGAGCGGGTCATCCAAGTGGCCCAGCGACCCGAAACCTCGATCATCCGAGCGGCCCAATAGCGGTCGAACTAAACCTTGGTCATCCAAGTGGCCCATAGCGGTCTAAAAACCTTAGGGGGCAAATATGGCACACGCGACGACCTCCTTTCGAGGAAACAACGTCGATGGTCGAATGGAGAAACACTTCTTTTCCAACATTGGCGGCCCAAATCGTCACTTGCTCGCACGGCGCCACCAGCAGCTGTTTTAACAACCTTTGCTCGGCTTAAGGATCTTACTCCTTAGGCGGCCCAGTGACCAAGTTGGCTACCCCACGCACTACCCTTCTCGATGAAAGGATAGCGTGATTAAACAATAATGAGAAGCGTTCCTTCTCTAGTGATTTGCCCAAGTTTCCACTTGGACAACCACGCAATGGTTAATACCATGCAAGCACGGTCGCCGCCAAACCGGAGTTCGAATACAACAACATAAACATACACAAAAAAACAATAAAGGATCGAAAAGGATCTCTATTTTATTACTCACAAAGTATGTTACAATTTACATACGGTTCAAAAAGCAAAAGAGGTACAAAAGGCTACGGGCGGTGGACCACCCCGGGTGTCTCGGGGCTCTCCCTCAGAATGCGTGGTTTATTTGATTAATAAACTCCACCGGGAAGTTAGGGCGACCAACCGCGTAACGCGACGTCAAGATGCGCCCGACCTCATGAGGGGTCATCCGAGAGGCCAACTCACCTCGATCTATGGGGCATAGATCATCCTCTTCCTTCAAGCGAGCAACCTCCGCCTTGACTCAGCGTTCTCTGCCTTGAAGGCATTCTCTGTTTCCATGCCCGCCATAAAAGATAGCGATGCTCACGGAGCTCCCCTCCCGAGGCGGCCGGCAGCCTCAAATATGCGTTCGCGCCTGCTCCATTTTCGGGTGCACTGTGTGACAACCTTCTTGGTTGCACAGGACAAAAGCAAAGTATGAGTTTGCAAACACGAGGAAGAAAGAAATACAAGGGAGCCATTGCAAAAGACATACCTCGTAAGTCCTCTGATGACGCTGGACTCGGGCCCGGTCCGGTGATGGTGGAGTAGGAGATGACGAGCCAGAGCACCCTCTCGCGCCGAAACTATTGCTTTTGCCCTCATCCAAAATACGGTCCAAAAACTCATCATCATCATGAACGGCGGCTCGGGCTCCTCTCTTGCAACATGGAGCAGCCCATAACGGAGCTTCCTTTGGTATGAATCGGCTCTCGTCGGCGGCTCCACAATATAAATGCGTGAAAACGTCGCGCGAGCTTGGCCGAGACTCCATCAGCTGCACTGAACCACCGCGAGATGGGCCAAGATAACTCCTTCGGTCTCCGCGGCATGTCCTCGACGGATTTTTTTGCTAAATCCCGGCAGCCACAAGATCAATCTGCGACGAGGATGATGAGTGCGTAGCCGTTGCCCTCTCAGTAGCTTCCTCCGAGGACCTTGGACGGATGATCAACTTCTTTGAGACCTCAGGCCTCATCATTTTGATCAGAGGGTGCGGCTTCTAAACCAGCGATGGCGGTCCCCATTTAGCATTCTTGGTCTCCTCCTGGGAAACTAAGAAATCCCTCTTAAACTCATCGGGATTTAGTCGTATGGCCTTGGTCAGCCAGGCGTAGGAAGAGATCTCCGTCGCAGACGGCGTGCCCAGGTGCACCTCTGGAACCTTACCCCAGTTCCTCGCCACGGGCCATTTCTCTCCAACTTTCACAAAGAAGAACCGGTTTTTTCAGTTCTTCAAAGAATTGTGAGTGGCCTTATTTATTTTTATTCTCGCACGGGGGCTGAGTGAAATCCACTCCGCCCCCTGGGTCACCTTAAAAATAACCTTAAGGTCAGACATTCTAAACTTCTGGCCAAACTTCCGGCCAAAAATGCATAAGGTGCAAATGTACCTCACCGCATTGGCATGGAGCTCGGCGATGGGTACTTGTAGAGCCGCCATTACGACTCAAACTCCTCCGGCAGTGGCAGGCGGATGCCGCTCCTCAGATGAGCCACATAAACAGTAATGTAGCCCTCCGGTGGAGAAAGGGTTTTGTCGTCCTCGCCCGGAACCCTCCAGGCCGACTCTTTAGGGATGTTGAACTCGACGCACAGAGCCTTGATGTCATGCTCTCTCAGATCGGATGAGAAATTCGCCACGGAAGTCATGATCAGGAAGAGCTTTAGGGTTTCTTTGGAGGACTTAGTTGAGAAACAAGAACGGAGAAGACGACGGTTTGAAGGCGTAACGAATTTCAAAATACGAAAGGGAAACTTAAGCGTCAAGCACTCAAAGGACGCCGTCAGTCTAGCCACATGTCGCCTTCTAACTTGACCCTGCAAAAGGACGGATCTCTGGAGCATTAATGACCAGGATCTCCGCCCAACCAAAGGAGGACACGTGTCATCCCAATTGGTAAAAGACGGTTAACAATTCTGGCACTCCGAAATTGACCAAAAATGGTCAACAATTCTGGTACTCCGAAATTGACTAAGACGGTCAATAATTCTGATACTCCGAAATTGATCAAAGACGAGATTGGTACTCACGGAATTGGTCAAAAATCGACAATTAAGGTACTAGAAATTGACCAAACGGTTAACAATTTCGGTCAAGCCCTCCTTCACGCTTTTTATAAATTTCTACGAGATTCTCAAAGTAAGGAAAGACATCCCATCGTGAACATGCTGGAGGCCAAAAATCTGACCACTGACATGGAGGGCTAGTGATGGGTACACCAATAATGGGCTGGCCCAAAGAAAGGTCAACGGAAGCCCAAGAAGGCCAGTCAACATTTTTGACGACCCAGTAAGGAGATGGGCCCAGGAACTAGAAAGCTCAAGACGGTCAACGCCGGCGTTGACCGTCTTGGCGGCCAACTTACTCACAAACGGTCAACTTAATGTTGAGCGGCTTGATTGGGCCTTTAGAGGCTTTCGTTGCCCGTCTTGGCGGCCAACTTACTCACAAACGGTCAACTTAATGTTGAGCGGCTTGATTGGGCCTTTAGAGGCTTTTTTAAGTGATAGGCCCGACCTAAGTTGAATCGGCTATTCTCCGCCCGTTTCTCACTCACGGTCAACTCGGGGCGTTGGTCCTCGCGCCTATACATTGGGCCCAAATAACACCCTTCTACGGAGAATGGGCCCGCTCCGTTTGGGCCCACCACTCATTAAAGATTGCCCAACCACAGAGCGTCTTCTACAATCTCAATTTAAGAAAGGATATTAACAAGATGCGCCCTTGAATAAGGAAGGCGCCTAGATCTTTGAAAGATCAAATAATGATGGCCATGTACTGAAAAGGAATGACGTTAGTTTGGAAAGCTGTTGGCCTTCTCAAAAGGAAAGGATCATGCCCACCTTGGCAACTGGCATTTGCTCTAGAAGGCAAGCCAGCCAAAGTAGAGACAGGAGGGATCACGCTTTCTAAAGAAGAATGTCACTCTCCCAGCCATAAAATAAACCCTAGAAACCTCATTCTGGGTACGCCTGCATTCACTCACACAGAAAAACCCTAAGTGCTCTGAGAAACAAGCTTTGACTCCTGACAGCCAAACTCTCATACACGATCAAACTCCAAGGCAACGAACGAGTCTTTACAGCCGTTCTCTGCCTTCCCACCATCCAGATACAAGAAAGGCCCTGCGTCTCTCTGACATCTGGAACAAAACACTCTCTTCCCCTCTCCCATTGCTATCACGCATTTTTAGTTTCTTCCTTTGAAGACTATTGTACTGACTTGAGCGACGGAGTATTTTCGGTGGGATTACATCCCGCCATTAACGCTGACCTCTTGTTCGTTTTAGTGGTGTGTAGGATTCGTACTTAGTGAACGGAGCCGGTTCAATCCATCCAAGAGAATCTGAATCTGTTCGAAGTCGGATTCAGGTACGCATCATAAGGGATGCGACACTATGTCGATATTTCCTTGTAAAGTTGAAAAGAGATGCTTAGGTTTGATTTAATATGCTAGAGACAAAGTCAATTAGATCCTTCTAAGAGGCCTCTTTAAACTTTTTGGCATGATTCACTACCAATAGGAGGGAAGAAAAATATGCTTGTCACATTGTGAGCGTTATGTAGGCTCAAGATGATAGCCTGAAATAGCACTTGTCATGCATAAGTGCTAAAGCAATGAAGATCTCAACCCTCACAGATGAAGTAAAGCTTAATGCCACTAATGCGTCTAATCAACCTAGAAATTTCTTATTTAAGCCCATGTAATCGACATCTTGAACCTTCAAAGGCTTGAAGGCATTAGCAAGGGCTTACGTCGATGCTTAGAAAGCAAACACAACATAAGAATCCTAACCAATTAAGCTCGAATCTTCTCCCATCAAGAATGACAAAGGAAACAAGAGAGACTCAATGTAGTAGGAAGTTTAAGTTACAACTATAAGTAGCACAATAGTCAATTAGACTTATTACACTCAATTCTACTAAATAGCTTTACCTCTACACCGAGTCTAGATTTACCATCCTAAGAAAGATTGTATAAAGAAAGCAACTAAAATCAAATAGTTTACATCAGTCATCTTACTCTACTAAAGGAGTTCCAAAGCAACCTAATCGATAGGATGCCTACAAATATGCAAGGACAACCCAAAGCTGTCTATAAGTCTATGGATGCAATGCAAATTGACCATCAAAATCATACTGATAAAAGCACTCCATCATTCAATGCCATTTTTCCATGCTTCCAAGATGACATCTCTCAAGAGATAGCATTTAAAAAGGGACCCTACAAAAGCTTAGGACCAACCTATAGAATGAGTGTTCAATATTAAGGAGTTCAATATTAGGATCCGAGCCCATCCCGTCAATCGTGAAGCCAAATGAGCTAACGTCCGATGAATCCTTCTCATGATGCCCATTCGAGTAGCTGTGTATTGGACAAAAAAATATATATATGTTATTAAAGTGTAAAAGCAAAAGCAATAATTTTTGGACAATTTAGTCCCTTAAACATAGAGGCTACATAAAGAGGCCAATAGGAATAAGTCACCCCCATTGAAAATAGATTTAGCATAATAGTCTTCGTATTCTAGAAGAGAGTGTAAAAGCTATGTTCTCAAGTCGATAATCTAGTTACTAGAAATCCAAATTCCATTCATCTTAAGAGGTGCACTCAACAGTATCACTCTTTCCTTCAATAAAGGCAAATGTACATGTCTCCACTTTTTAATTTTTATTTTTGGCCGTTTGCAAGTATATATAAAAAGGATCAAGGTCAACCTTAAGTCAAATAGTCAATTTGTACACCATATCTGCTAAAGACTCTAACCTAAATAGGCGATTATCTAAGGTATAGGTCCAAGGATACCATATGGCCATAATGACAGCCACATACCATAACACATGTTGCTTAAGGGATCAGGACTTAGGAGTCCGTCTATCGAGGAAGCTAAAAAATTCAATTGGTGTAGATCCATTGTAATTGTATGGCAATAAAGATAGTTACCCTATTGCTAATCTTAAGGATACATAAAGTATATAAGCAACCACAACATCTACCGCCAATCGAGCTTATTCAACCATATATGGTCAAGAGGCTAGGGTCTAATCAACCCAATGATAATAGCTTAATAGCGTAATTGGAAAGCCTATGTAGAAAATCAAATCTAGATGTGCAAAAGTGAGTGCACACCAAGAACGCATCAAAATTAGGGATTCGAGATTTAAACAAATCCGATGAGTGAAACATGTAATGGGTATAATGCAATCACATCACTATAAGAACAGTCACACGTCAAATTATTGAATCGCAATAAGTAGCAACAATACCCATTTCCCACCATGCTCATTCAACCATAAGGTTAAGGGATTAGGGTCTTGCCAATCCAACTATATACACATGATTCAAATTCATGTGTAAATGTGGTTGCATACTAAGAACGTTCAAAGTTTTGAGGCTCAAAACAAAAAAAAAAAAAAATTTGACATCCGTAAAGAATGAAACATGTGATGGGTGTAACACAACTACCTGATTATTAGAGCAGTTGCATATTAAACTATTAAAAAATGATATATCTTTGTCAATTCTGACTAATTTAGTTATATGATTCACATTTAAAAGTTTAGAAGAACCTAACAATAGTAGCTATATGGCTTGGATGGTTAGCATGATAAAGATAGACACTCAAAATATCCCAATGATGAGAGCCTAATGGCTTATTTTGATTGTTTGCATGGTAAATTAAAGTTAAATATACAACAATAGTATTGCCTCTATAACCAAAATAAAAATTTGATACAATGAGAGACACAAGCCTCTAAATAAAGACTTCAAGCCAGCCTCATCCCAACGACCCACTTTGAGAAAGAAGTTTGGATCCAATGATTCTCAAGCCCATGACAGATAAACATGGCTTAAATTGAATTAAGGTTAGCCGAGGATCAAATAGATACCCTCAAGACTTGAATTTAACTTTTGAGGTTGGAGGGCTAGTGCTAGGCCCAACCAAAATTTAGGCTGACTCGAACCTATTGGTTTCAAGTTGAGATTGAGATAAGGAGTCTAGTTTTTGAAAGATCAAATAATCAACCGCCACTCTATGGACTGAGCTTCCATTAGTTGGATCAGATTCAAAGATTTCAACGATAAGCTTGATGATTGGATGACCAAGGCTTTCGAAGAAATATAAGAGTTGGTGTGCAACTATGTTAGAAACTGGTCGGTAAATGTAAATCAAAAGAGGCAATTAAGAAATGAAGACAGTCAAAATAAATAATCAATTCTCCATATTTAGTTAATTTTTTGATTTATTGATATTAACTCATCGGTCAAGCAAGAAATTAGTCTATTAAAATGACCAAAGCTAGCGACCAAAGTTGAAGAAGCTAACACTAGAGGAGAATCCATATCAGCATAATCTTCTAACAAATCGTACAAAATTATCTACTATGCCCACTTCCATGAATGTGGATGACGGATGCTAAAATCAAGAAGACATGTCTTTAATTTATAACTTTAGCAGCAAACTGTTTAAAATTACCCATTAAATTATGTTCATAAATATAGCAGTTGAATATTAAAATTAACAAGATATGACCCACTTTTAGGACTCCAACCCACAAATCGTTTAAAGCTACTTGCTACACTCATATTTGTGAATGTAACATGTGGATCATGAAATCAAAAGGAGTTGCTAGCTAAGTCTTGTTTACTGGTGTTGTGGTTAATTTTAAAGGTGCTATTTCCATAGAATGAAATCAGCTACTAAGGAAATGGAAAGAGCTCTTTAAAAGATAAGACTTCAATTTTAGGAGGTTATTTAACTAACCCCAGAATAGGACTTATGCCCCAACAAAATACAAAGTCCTATAACACAACAAAGGTGTATTATAATCTTGAAATCTAGTGATTAAGGATCCAAAAATCAAAATATAGTGCAATCCCAATAATAGAAAAGAACCTTTAAAATATTTGGTTACAAGTTGATTATGATGATCTCTAATGTCTAATCCCGCGGCATTTAGCTTGCATTGAAAAGGTTCAAAACTTGCATTTCTGTAGACATTTTCCTACCAAATATTTTCAGAGTATAGTCATCCAATCCTCTATTATCTACTTTTTATCTCTAACTCGTTAATTAAATAAGATCACTAATTTAAGTATCGAAAGATAACTCGAAAGTTAGTTTTGATTCACAACACTTAGCTTGCAGTAGAAAGTCCAAAGTTTACCGTTCAAAAGACCTCCTCCCCACCAAAAACTCTCAGAAAATAGTCATCCAATTCTCTATAAAATATTCTCTATTTCTAACTAGTTCGTTAAATAAGATCGTTGACTTGTATATCGGATGACAACTCAAAAAGTCAGTCTTGATCTTTTGAAACTCTTGTTCTGATTTATAGTGTATAAGATCTAAGTTAAAAGGATCAGGAATTTGCTATGAACTGTCAAACCGAAATCTAAATTTCATAGATATATCAATGCAAAAATATTATTACGCATTTTCTTTATCTTTCTACGCTGTTAATTGTGCCAACATTTAAAAAAAAAAATCCACCACATACTAATTTCACATCCTTAAAATTCAAAATTTCTAATCTTAACATAGATATTCATAGATGTCAATTTTTAAAAAGAATTCGGGTTCACAAAATATGATTTAGAATAATTAAAACAATAGCTGGCTAGAAAATATATCTGTAAAAGATATCATTTAAATATGCACTTGAATTCTTTGCAAGGCAAACAATTATTAGGACTTGTTTTTGTTGTCTTTGCTCCTCTCTTAAATAGACTCTCAATGTGACAAGCCTCAACCCTAATAAATCACTCATGAGAATATGCTTGAAAAAGTATATAAAGCAGATAGGTGATCAAACCTTATATATAAAATAATTTTAGTCTCGCTGCTAAAATTAAACCTTAATTATGTATTATGGAAATTTATTATTGGCATAAAGTTTTATAATCTATATATATTTCACATCACATTACATATTTAGTCAAATCCGATACAACTAAAGTACATATAGTACAATTAATAGAAATGATCGCATAATTACTAGGTCAACTATAATACTATTATAAACTATACATTTAATATGCTGGTTTGTATAAATTCAAAATATACTATTAATGTAAGCCACATATAATAAAAAATTTTTACAATACTAAAAGAATTGTTACCTATTTTAGATGATTGTTTATGCTATATAAGTTTTAAAAATAGTAATTTTGTCTACCTTATAATTTCTATAAACAATAACTCATTCCCCATGCTTAATGCCCTAATATTGCCACCTTCATGTTCCTTAGAAGTTAAAGCAAAAAACTTATAAAATATTTTAATGGTTGCATATAAAGATAATAGAGATATTTATAGTTACATAAGTGTGGCATGCAATTTTTTTTTTTTTACAATAATGGGTTAAGTAGAGGACCATTTTCTAATTTTTTATTTTTTTCATTGTTTAAATTTTTATTTATAGGGTTCTATATAGGTTTAAAGTATGGTGGCACAAAATTAATTTTCTAGATATGACCATCTTTCAAACTCATTACAAAGGATTATACAACCTGAATATACTTCAACCTCTAATTTTAGTGTATCAAATTTAGTATATTATCTCTCTTTGTAATGGAGATATATTAAAGTATTATGTTTATTTTATTAACTTAGGTATCAGATAAATTTTTTAGATGAATTTTTATAAATTTATTTTATTTTTCATTTTTATTATGGTATGTAAAAAATGACCAAAAACTTTTTATCATATGCTTAAATATGGGCCATTACAAAATATGGGTCATTAGTTTTTCCATATTCCCATCATTATGTATTAAAATTAGTATTTGTTGCGTTCCGATTTTCGGGGTCCGGAGCAATATAAGAGTTTGAAAGTTCGGGGTTGGAGAGATGGAGAGATTGAGACCAGATTTTTACGGGAAATAAAATAGCACTAGTGTTCTGAGAAAGATCTTCACTATATTCGTTTGTTGTATGCAAAGTAGGGAGAAACCCTTTCTTTTCCTTCCTTTATCTCCCGGTTAGAGAGAAAGATCTCAAAAGATCAAGAGATACAAGAGATGACGAGAAGGTTGGGGATCCCCTTCTTTTGGGCTCTAAGTAAGTATTTATAGGGAATGTGGTGGTTGCTTAAATGAGCAGCGTTTTGTCCGGAAGTTAGCTTCCAACGGCGCCGGTGATCCCATACCTTGTCGAAATGTCGGTGCTTGAAGTGACAAGGTATGTTCGAGGGTTTGGTGGTGGCGTGATTGTTATTCTTTGATCGAAATTTGGCATTCTCGGACATCTGGGAGAGTCCTCGCCCCTTTCTCGCTTTACTATCCTTTGGATGAGTCCGCGTCTTATATGCCATATGTCTTGTTTTCGGATGGGATGAGAGGGTTACCATTTGGCCTATTCTTTTGGTCCTGGCCGACTAAGGCAGGCCGGAATGTCTTGGCTTTTACACCTTTACTTAGACAAATAGCTTCCTGACACCGAGGTCAATCTTCGTCCTTTGCCCATTCTTTTAAGGACTCCGGGTATTAGGACCCAACAGTATTAGATTAAGAGGGTTTATAAAATTGATGTAAATTGAAATGAAGTGTAAAATGATTTTAAAAAAAAAAGTGAAAAGTGAATATACATTCATATATATGTATATATATACATACATATACATACATACATATGTATATGTATATGTATTTATTTATTTATTGTAGTTTCTCCTCATTTTACTTCTTTCTCGCCCCTCGGGACTTTTGATCGGATCCGCCATGGCAGAGGTAAGCGCTTCTTGTTCTCTCTCGTTTCTTAGATAGATTAAGTTTTTGGCATTGGTTGATGAAAACTTAAAGTATGCGATCTTTCTTGGACACATTTGTTTTATTGACTCTCTGCGACTTGATTTGTTCCACGCAATCTTTATTTTGCTAATGAATATGGCAATTTTTTTTTCTTTTTAATTCTAGATGCACATTCAGTGGAAAATCATTTTATCCTGTTTGCCAGATCGTTTTCTGCTGGTAATTACCATTTTGTTCGTTCTATGAGTGGCGATTGATAGTCGGGGTTTTCCGAAGGTGGAAAATTGATGTTGCTTTCAAAGTGGAATTCCACCATTAGAGCGAAACTGAATCTTATAAAAGCAAAGAAAGTGTGAATTGTTGTGTAGTTGTTGCTGGAAAGATGATGTAAGCTTGAGATGTAACATTTAAGTCAAATTATGGAATGAGGTTAGATGAGAACGGATGGTGGACAATGATCAGTGGCCTGAATCTTAAACCATTTGATTTGATTGGATGGTCTTGATCTCAGCAGGTCATGAATGCTTGTAAAGCCATGCTCATCACAGGAGCGTTTTGGTTTTCTTTCTTCTCAAATAATCAACAGCAGAAAAAAATTAATTCCTTTTTGCTTTTATTTATGATTTTTTTTTTGGAGCGGGGGGGGTTTGGGGTGCAACAGAGTTTTCAAATTTCATTTTATTTTTTAAAGTCAATAATACGTGTGTTGCTTTTAGAATCCACCATGTTCACGTTCAAGCTGGCAAGATGGTTCAAGCAGAACAGTAGAAGAGACAAGCATGGAAATTTTCCCAGAGCCTCCACTCCAATGTCTAAGTTAGACAAGAGGAAATATAGCTGGGATATATAGAATACTTGTAAAGGTCAAATATTTGTGCTATACATATATGGCGAATGAATGACATGGGCCCAGTAGATTGTTGAGTTTGTTTGAGGTGAGGCTTATTAGATGGGTGCTCGAGAGAGAAGAAGAATTTCCATAGGGACGTCAAGTATGGAGTTGCATGCGAAATGCATACCTTTGTTTTTTAACCCTCTCTCTTGTGAAGTATAACACCACTATATTTATATGTGAAGATTGGCAGACCTCTTCACAAGATCTGGTCATGCCACGCTTCAATGATAGAATTGCGTTTCCCCATGCCATGCACAAGGTAGACAATGGCACAAGATTTTCTTGGGTCAATTAAGAGTGTCCTGTGGTGGCAAGGATGTTCCTAGATTAATTGTGCAGAATGCTCACCTTTAGCTTGCTAGGTGATGTCTTGTCAATCATCTCAATCAATGTGGATGAGCTGGATGATGTTTGGTCTGGGGAAAGCTGAAGAGTTAGAAGAGGTCCAGGGCGAGCTGAAGAGCTTTTACTGTTGGTTGGACTGATTAGGACTTTAGGCCTAGCTTGCCGATTTGGAGAGTTGAGGCCAAGCTGACAGGTGCTTGGTCTTGTTCAAGCTCAGTAACATTGGCCTTAGGCAAAGCAGTTGATAGCTTGGGTGTGATTGAACTACGGAGCTTCAGACAAAGGACAACTAGCATACCCATTTCTTAAATTTTGGCCCCATCAATAGCCCCCACTCTTGAAGCCAAATTTAAACGGATGGGTTTTCATAGTAGTTTGGCCATTTGTGCCTTGGAGTCGTACGAAGTCGCTGTTCTGAATAGAATCAGAACCCCGAAGCATCCCTATACAGCAAATATGTATGAAAGGTAGTACAACATATTCTCAATTGTCACGTAAAAGAAAAGCATGAGACTCATACCCACCCTCAAACAAACACTTCGTAGTATCGTCCTCTACTTTAATGTGGCAACTTGTTCTTTTCTTCATCCTCTTAAGATGCCATACAGCAGTTTCATGCACACTCGGGAAATTTTGTAGTAAGTTTTTGCCTTTTAAATAGTTTAATATCATGCAAATAAAGGTAGTAACAAGGGTTTTACCTGTTTAGTATTTTTTTCTCTGTTTTTCTCAGTGTGCTACAAACATGGAATATCTTGAGAAAGTCATGGCTCCTCTGTTTTATAATATGTTTTTAAGTATATTAGTTATTTTCACCTTTTTCCAATTTGCAATTAAAATGCTGGCACTTTGTTAGTCAATGGAGATAGTCGGTGAATTTTGAGCCATTCAATCTAGTTGAACTTTTTGAATTGACATTGGACTATGTCCAATTGCTTGCTAAAGTATGTTAGTTATTTTCTCCTCTTTCCAATTTGCAATTAAAATGCTGGTACTTTGTTAGTTAATGGAGGTGAGTCGGTAATTGTTAAGCATTCAATCTAGTTGAACTTTTCGAATTGACATTAGACAATGTCCAATTGCTTGCCTAACTTGAATTATGTGGCAGACCACCTATATTTTGTGCTAAAGAGCTTATGGTGTGAATTAGCTATACATAATATTTATGTGCTTTGGGCCTTTGTGAGTACAATAATCAACTAACTCGTGAGACAGTTGGGAAGCTGAAATCTTTGTTTACAATAATACATGGCATTGTTCGTCCTGAAAAGAAATGATTTTTTTCCCATTTGTTTCCTTTTTCCATTGATGTTTACTAGATTTAGTTGATGGTTTTCTGGTGATGCTGGTGTTGATGAGGAGGTTTATTAAGTTATATGAAGAAGTATTTCCCAAAGCAACCTGGTTTGCCTTCATTCAATAACCAAAAAGGTAGTCTAATGCAAAAGGTTCAACTGTTCCACCATTTTGGGTTGTTGGGAGGGTGGGATGTGTGCATACTTACCTCAATATTACAAAGAGGTTGTTTGTTGATTTGATCCTTGTCTACAAGGTCACAATGGGACAAATTTAGAGTAGCAGCATGGCTATTCTAATTCAAGAATGTGCAAATCTGGGGGAAAAAAAAAAAGTATCTGTGCTGTGCTAGTGGAAGCGGGAATTTCTACAACTGTTGGGAACCTTCAGATATATTGTGGTGATTTGGTAACTGCCATTGTGTGCATACAATTGCAGGCTTTTTGGGTGTCACTTGTACTTTTAGTTAATTCTAGAATTAATATATCAACTTTACTGATTCTATGAAAATGGTACGTAAGAAAAGCATCACTAGGAGAAATTTATGATTGTGTATGTGGTGGCATTACTACCATGGTGGTACTGAACTTCCTTGTGTGATGGCTGGTGAGGTTAAGGGTGAGGTCTCCATCCCTAGTCCACTTGTTGTGCCCCTTTGTCCAATTACATGAAGTGGACCACACTTGAGGCCCACCTCCATGCCCATGGGGGGGACATGTAGTAAACATCATATCTCCACTCTGCACTTTATATCCTCCTAATTTGTCAAATCTCCATCTAGTCCATTACACTTTAAGTTATTAAAAAAATGTGAATTTTAACTAGAAACCTATATTTTAATGAAATATGTTTAATCTAGGTAAATTGACTAGCAATCAAAACAAATTCTCCGTAATTCCCACAAAACATTTCTGTCATCCGTTGATCTAACAGGCTAGTCCACCCATATACTAATTCAAGTTTCCATAAAACTCATGTGTTCAACCAGTAGAGTAGAATTAGGGTATTTATGGAACAGGATTTTGAAATTTTCTTATTTGGTTGGTAGGATTCCTCAGTAGTGTATTCTCTAAAACCTAGTTGTATGTTCTTTATGCTATTTGATGAAAGTTAGTAGTTTGTTCAGCAAGAGAAAGGAATTTTTATAATAACTAAGGGTATAATAATAAAGTAACAAGTGGGTAAGGTGGACGGGCACTGAACAGGGTCGGTGTGGGGTGTGAACCTTGGTCTGACCCGACATCTATCTGTGCATGGGTTTGTCAGGTGTTCTCACTTCTGTCCACTTGTCTACTTCATGCTATTCAATCCCAATCCAAAATGGGACAGACCAGAAATTTTGGGGAGGGGGGTTTATCAGGGTGGTGGAAATTCATCCCCGTAATTGGCTGTGCTTTTGCTTAATAGAAAATTTTATTAAATTAGAAGGAAAAAAGGAGGTATGCTTTATAGACGAGTTGTATTGTTCATTTTTTCTGTATCTAAGGTTGTCTCTATGGTGTTGTCTTTCAGATTGTACTGAAAACTGCACCGGCTGATTTTCGATTTCCTACGACAAATCAAACAAGGCATTGTTTCACCCGCTACATAGAGTTTCACAGGTATTCTCTTTGGTTTCTAGTAGCCTGTTGTACTGAAATAAACATGTGATTGCGTATATTTCTAGAATGTCATGTCCTTATAGTTCTAGTCTGTTATGTGCTAGCTTCACATTAATGTAAGGATAAACTGCAGGTGCATTGCTGCCAAGGGTGAAGAGTCTAATGAGTGTGGAAAGTTTGCCAGATACTATCGATCACTGTGTCCTGGTGAATGGGTGAGTTAGTTGTTTCTGGCCTTATTCTTCTTGAGCTAATACTCTGGTATGAATCCATAATTTGTTGCTTCTTTGAAAATTCTGGCTCAAAGGACAAGTATTCTTTTCACCTGCAGGGATGCAGAGAAAGGTTGACTGAAAATCCTAGTTAATTTCATAATTTAGTTAAATTGTTAACTGTTAAATGTTTTTTTTTACTGTTTGCCCTATTTGTTATCAGTCAACTTTCTTGAATTCCCCTTCAGCAATTAATCTGAGTAGAATGAGCCTGCATGTTATGTGGAACTTGGCCAATTGCAGATAGACTTTATTTTCATATAGAAGTTTGATGCTTGCACAGTTTTCTGGTCTTTTTTTGGTTACAATGGATGGTGAATGGGTGCAAATCAGTCTTTGGGATTTCCAAGAAAAAATGGCATATAAGCTTTTAGAAGTTGGAACATTTTGTTGGATTTATGGAGTTGACACTACTTGGTCGTTGAGGTAAAAATGTCTTTGATGTGTTAGCTGATATGCTGTCCAGTGATATGACCCCAATGCATGTGAATGATGCATGAGCATTATTCAAAATTTTCATTTGGATGTCTGTAATTTTCTTTAAATTATGCATGCGACCTCTGTGAGCTGTTGAACTCATCATTTGTAATATGATCTTGACAAATTCCTTCCTATAGTGTTGAAACTTTTAGCTTGAACTATGATTGTACAACATAATTTACTGGTATTGCTTCTGGCCTCCTGATAAAAAAGTATTGAATAATAGAGAAGCTGATCTTTTAGGTAAATCAATTTGTCCCTATTGGTATAAAGGGGAAAAGGTGAAAAATGAAAACCAAATTTATTCTCTACTTTTTGGTTTTTTCCAATTATATTCTCAACTTTTCTTTTTGATTTTCCAATTATATTCTCTACTTTTTATCAAGTTCAATATCTATTCTATGTTTGATTACACTAAAAAGCAAAACCCAAAATTTACGTCGAGCATCTAGTCAGTTCTACTAAAAAGCAACAGAAAAGCTTTGTTGGTTCTATTGACTTGTGATCTATGGCTTTTTCTTTTTCTTTTTTTTTTGTCTCTTTTAAATTTGCATCGGCAGCATTTGTACCCTTAAATATCAGGTTATACTACGCTTTTATGCCTTTCTGCTTTGGATTCTGGTTGAGAAATTGAATTAGTGTTGGGGGCAGGTTGTGGCTGTGGTTTGTGTGCTTTGATGCAGAGATTGTGTTTTACTGAAGGCCAAAATCTGTAATTTTGACTCTGAAATTTAATATCAAACTGAGTTCCTCATGACTTGCCGTTTTCAAGTGTTTGAAGCGAGGTTCTCTCCTAAACGAAGTTCTTATTTCGGTGGTTCTGCTTGCTTCATTGGATCTTGTTCAATTCACATTTGCCACCTATTTGAGTTACGAATGAAAGTATCACCCAATATGACCAATATAGTGAAACATATAATTTGAAAAAGATATAATGCATGCATTGATCAGCAGTTTTAGTCTATTTTTCAATGATCCAAAAAGATATCAAGATTAATTTTTATAAAATTAACTAAAATTCCTCAACTTGATAAATATATGATTAAAGATAATCACATTTTAGTATCTAACTTTCTTCTGATGTGTCTACAAGAGATTTTTTCCGAAAGATGTATTGCCCACTAAAGTTGATACTAGCACAGTTCTAACCGAAATTAATATTAATATTTTCATATAGTACCCCATTGTTTCTGTGTGTGTGATTTTTGAACGTCGCTTGTTCTCCCTGTCCCTGCTTATTCGTCTCGGTGGTAAAATTTGACAGGTTGAACGGTGGAATGAGCAGAGGGAGAACGGCACTTTTCCGGGTCCTCTTTGATACCCTGTTGTTGCTTGCATTGCCCCTAAAATCTTATGGGTTAATAATCTCCATTAATGTGCGGGCAAATGTGCCATCTGCTCCAGTTCAAGCTTATGGTTTCACATTATTTTCTCTATCTTGAATAATGTATTAGATTTTTTCTTTTTTTTTTTTTGGAAGGGTGAAAGGTTATTGCACACGAATTTCTTATTTATTTTTCGTACTCTTTATTATTATTATTATTTCTAAGTCTACACATTTTGAACGATTTTCTACCCAGTTTTCATCTTAATAGCTGAAAATTGAGTTCATCTTACCTTCCCTTGTCTGAGATGGTCAACAATTGTCAGATAAATCGGGTATTCACATTATAGCGGGCACAGTGAAGGGGAAGCTTATGCGCGTGAATGAGTTCGGTGTCGTTTCAGATGTACCAAGCTTCGCGATACTTCACGGCAAATCTACCGGTGGCTGAGGTTGGTGTCGTTTTTGTTTAGCTTGCTTGGTTTCCCCCATCTGGCAATTTTCCGGCCACCAAAAATGGTATTGCTGATCAGCCTATTTGATGTGATCACACGTAATCCCGTATCCATCACCACCGCCACAATCATAAAGCCCATTTTCTCCACCACCGACTACCCCACACATCATGGAGTCATTTCAAGTGTACAAATAGTCATCGTTTTCATACTTAAATTGAAATATTAACAGAAGTATCACTAAAATTTCATGCAAATATCATTTTTGTGAATTATCTTAAAATAATTATTTTAAATTTTTTAATAATTAAATTATAATTATTTATTTTAAAATAAATTATTATATGAAGACGAAATTGGTTTAGAGAACGTTGATGGATTCTATTATTATGTGTGACGTCGCTATCACTATCTTAAAGGTTGATGTAAGACAACGTGAATTACACGACAAGAGATAACATTTAAAAATCTAAGAAAATGTCAAAATTATAAAGACAATTAAACTTTTTTTTATTTATTTTATTTATTTTATTTTTTAAACAATGACTCACGACTTTGACCACAAAAATCTCCACGTGCTCATTCCTCTAATCATAACCTTAATTTGGGTTCGAGCCTCCTTCAATGCTTGCTGCGGATCCTATTCTATGAAGTAAAATTTTATCTTATGATTAATATTTTTAAAAATATTTGAATTTTTATAAAATAAATAAAAAAATATACATTCTTATTTGGGTAGAGAAAATATTAATATTATTTTAAAGATATTTCTAAATAATAAGTTTAATATTACAAAATAGACCTTCTTTTGTAAGTTTAAAGATATTTTACAAAATATGATTAGAATATTATAAGATTTGATGTATCAAATGAGTATCAACTCAAGGGAATAGACCTTTTTTCCTACTAAATAAAAAATTTAAATGTTATAAAGTAATTTATAGATACAAAATATTTAATATTTTACATTATATTATTTTATTTTTTGATAGAATTTATAAATCCCAAAACATTACTGAAACAATACATCGTCAATTTTAAACCTCTCTAATTCGTATCATTTTAAAGAACATTGAGCACAAACTTTCATTAATTTTTAATTTCTATGCTATAATATTAATAATAATATTTAAATTTCTACTTAATATGATAAATTATATAAATTTATATTAAATATCGTAATATCTATCATCATTTATAACTATTTTTTCATATAGGCGGGGAAAGTGAGCCCTATTTGATTTTTAAATTTTTTTATTTTATAAAATATTTTTAGAAAAATGTTACTCGTAACACCCATTTATAATAATCCGCTTATAATTTAATCTCTACATATAAGACTCAATAAAACCTAATTCTTAATTACAAATGCAGATTTCAGGAAAAGTCAATTCCGATGTAAAACCGCGTGACCTGAAGAATGAACGTTCTCAGAAAGCACTCTTCGCCTTTATAATATCCCAATTTTCTGCTCACCCACCCGCAACTCCACATTCTGTCTTCTCAATCTCCCGTCCATTCCCTTCCACTCTCTGCTCTTTTATCCAGAAAAAATCTCCCCCCCCCCCCTCTCTTCCCTCTCAACCGAAATTCCAAGAATCACAAAGATGAGATTGTCAAACAATCTAGTGGGTATCCTCAACTTCTTAACCTTCGTCCTGTCCATTCCGATCTTGGCCGGAGGGATATGGCTGGCGCACAAGGCCAACACAACCGTCTGTGAGAAGTTCTTCGAGAAGCCCATCATTGTTCTCGGCGTCTTCCTCATGGTCGTCTCTCTCCTTGGCTTTATCGGCGCATGTTTCCGGGTCAACTGGCTCCTGTGGCTCTATCTCCTCGTGATGTTTTTGCTCATCGTCCTGCTCTTCTGCTTCACCATCTTTGCCTTTGTTGTTACCAATAAGGGTGCTGGGAAGGCTTTGGAAGGTAAAGGGTATAAGGAGTATAGGTTGGGGGATTATTCTCATTGGTTGCAGAAGAGGGTGAATAGTACTAAGAATTGGAAAAAGATTAAGAGTTGTCTCATTGATGGGAAGGTTTGTCAGAGCCTTACTAAGGAGAATACGACCACCCTCTCCCAGTTCTATGCCAAGAATTTGTCCCCTATTCAGGTACTTATCGGATTTACTGATTTCTTTTGTTCCTGAGTTTCAGATCGTCGGTGGCATGTGGACTTTCTTTATTATTGGTGTTTTTTATGTGATTTTCGGATTTGCTTGCGAAACTTGTGAAACTCTCACCTTCTCTTTCTGTGTATCTGTCCTGTTACCTTTTTTTTTCATGTGTAATTCAGATTAGGGTTTCTAATTAGACTTCAATTGTTCAATTTTCCTTTTGTTACTTTTAATTTCGTGTTCACTTTTCTAGGTAATAGAGGGCTGCAATTGAAATTCTACTACTTTGGTTCTGTTGATCGTTGATTTAGAGTTGATTCCGTTTACCTTGATCTTTTTATTTTCTGGTGTTGTTCATTTTGAAAAAGTGGAGAAGCTTTACGGATGTGTTGACTGTTGGGTCGAAAAGTCAGCTTTGCTTTCATTTCACCGTATAATTCTGGGAAATGGTGAAAAAAATTCCATGCATTTGTTATGTTTTTTTTTTTTTTTAATAAGCGAACAAATTGTTTGACTCTCATAGCAATGCTTTTTTAATTGATTTATATTAGTATTCCCTATTGAAAGTTAACCTCTCCCTCTTTGTTTCTCCAGGTTTCTTTAATTCTCATCTCTATTTTCCTTAAATTTTATCGGGATGTCTCACCATCTGTTTGGTCCAACTCCGTAGTGATGATCCGATTTCATTCTTCATAAGTCATTTTACATTCGAACCTGATGTGTGGAAGGTCTTCTGTGAGCTGGGTCACTTGATTTTTAGCCTTTTTAGTCAGTGAGTTTTGTCGGTTTTCATGATTTTCCTTTTCTCGTGTAGCTTACTTGTTACCTTCCAGATGATCTATTCACTAACTCAGGAGTCTGAAATTTTGATTTTCTGCTGTGATCTCTGGACAATTGACCTCCCCCTCTGCGAAGCTCCTTTTTTAGGGGAGAAAAGGCGATGCTTTTTTGGGCATCCTTCATCTTTCTGTGTTTGCTCAAAGCAAGCCAACTGCGGTAGAATCAGTCTTTTTGAATTTAAATTGATTAGATATCAAGAAAGATCTTTCCTTTGAAATGGTTGACTTGTTTAGGTTGACTCCTTAATTTGTTGTCTAGTTGCGATTTACTAGTTTATATGAAGAACTCCATTTTTTTGAAAATTATTGGATATATAATGTGTTAAAAATGTGTGGGAGTACGCCGATGTCAAAACAGATTGTAGTACAATATTCAGAAACCTATTAGGCACTGACATGTTAGCCTGGCAGAAGTATCAGTGCTTCTTAGTTGCTAGTTATTCTTCTTCTAAAGGGAAGAGAACGCCAAAGCACACTCCTCCCTTCCTAGGGGAGAAATCCTTTTATTTGAATGGAGTTTCAGACTGATGACTGTAGATAACAATAGTCTAATTTTATTTTCATTTCAGTCCGGTTGCTGCAAGCCATCCGACGACTGCGGTTTCCAGTATGTTAGCCCAACCAACTGGACCAATCCGAGCGGCACAACGACGTTCAACGATTCAGACTGCTCTCTGTGGAGCAACGATCAAAGCACACTTTGCTTCAATTGCCAATCATGCAAGGCCGGTGTGCTGCAGAACGTTAAGAGCGATTGGAAGAAGGTGGCCATAATCAATATCATCTGCCTTGTCTTCCTCGTCATTGTCTATTCTGTTGGATGCTGCGCGTTCAGGAACAACAGAGAGGACAACTACAGGTGGAAGCCTTACGGTTGAGATCTGATATCTGATTCTTATGCTAGCCTGTAGATTCTGGTGCGCCCCTGGGCTTCCATGTTGCGACTCCTACTTCTTTCTGTCGACTTTGCTAGTTGTTGCACCTCTGCTGAGGTTATTGTGTATCCCTGGTTTCTCGTGACTGATTATGTACTATACTCTACGTATCAGCTTTGTGCTACCCAACTGTGTCCATTATTCCTTGTTGGATATATAACCTCCTTTCCGGGTACTTGTATTTAGAGTGATTTATCTTTCTCCAATGACACTATCGTATCGGGGGTGGCTGTACTTAGAGTGATTTATCTGCTCCAATGACACTTTCATATTGCACCGTTGTGGTAGAAGATGCGGGTGAGACATGAATTTTCTAGGATGATTAGTGCAGTTGACTGTTGATTTCTGCGTTCATTAGAATGTGAAACTCATATCCAACTCATATCCGGCAGCTACTTGTATTGGTTTTGTTGGTGATAAGATGAAAGGTCTTTAGGTGGAGGTGGAGGTGGAGGTGAGGGATAGAGGTGGAGGCTATGGGGGTGGGTTTGATCTGACACTACATGGCTCCTGGGATTGGGCGGTTATGTTGTTAGAATATGTAACTCTTTGAAGCCGATCGCTGTAAGTGATCATTTTGATAACCATACATGAAAATGATAACAATAATAATAAATTTTTATCGGTGGGTTAACTATAACCACTTGTAGAAGATATAATTTTATATATCCTTCAAAAATAGAGAAAAACTAAGCTGAGAATACATTAAATTTTGGCACTTGGGTTCTGAACAATGGGCGTTTTTAATTAGTGATTGTAGTGATTATAATAAAAAATTATAGTAAACTAAGGTGGTGGCAGTGGCAGCATGATGGCTGGTGGTGGTGGCAGCGAGATTGTGCCGATAGAGACAGGGTTGGCAGGGCAGACTAATTTATATTTTTTGTGAGAAAGATAAGATCATTTTGTATTAAATCTTATTAATTTTTTTTATTATTTTAGTATATTAAATATTTAAAAAATTAATTACTAAACTCATTTCCCATGTATTAAAAGTTACTATATGCATTACAGAATCAAGGTTACCAACAACTATTAATTATATAGCTTAACTATTTAAATCCAATTTTTTATTGTACGATTTTTGTGATGTCAATTTTATTTCCCAATTCTGTTTGTTACCGATGTGTCTCCTACATCTCGGCTTATAATCATTGAATTGTTTCGATCAAACAGCTATAATGTTAGCTATTTTTGAAAATATAAAAATAACAATAATAAATATAACAATAATAAATATTTATATTTTTGTAAAAAGATATTACAAAATATCTGACGGTTGGTTCATGATCTGCCAAAAATAAAAAATAAAAAAATAATAAAACGTGCTCGCCGGAGAAAATGACAAAGCCGAGCACTCATCAACACAAATAAATATGCTTACCTTGTCATTGACATGGGTGCCCATCCCCGATCGAAGCCTACCAAGCAAGATTGTGTGATATTTTATTTGTGTTCTATCTATAAAGTAAATTCAACAATTATTTAGGTTTACTTTCGGTATGCACCTTGTTGGGCTAGACAATGCCGATCTCGATTCGATAAAATGGAAATAAACTTTATACCTGTTGTATATTTCTTGTGCATATAAGTTAAGAAGATAATTGAATTATACAGAATGAAAAGTACATCAAATATGCAAAGTTAATCTGATCTGATTAGAGTTATGATAGAATTTGACAATACATGGCCGTAGTTGAGCTAGTAGAGTTCATTGCATGATGATGATAGGTCGGGATGTTATTAAATTGTCCCCTCATTTTCACTCCATCCTAGGGAAAGAAAATGGATTCTTCATATTTGTTGAAATATGGAGCGGATGGGTGCCAATGATGGATTGATTTGAACCAAACTATTCTCTATTTTGTGTGAAAATTTTCAAATGATTTTATCGAGGTTCGGTGGTCATTTATGTTACAATTTCGATAAAAAAGTCTAATATAATAATAAAAATAGAATAAATTATAAATTAAAAATAGAAATAAAGATATTGTTTGACACTATAAATCAAAAATTAATATCCACAATTAACTCTGAATAACGGCCGAAATATCCCAAAATTAGCTAAATTTTCCTCTTCTGACTCTAACATCATTGTACCAGCTCAATACCCATTCAAAAATGTAAGAAAATTTGTCTACCAAAGCCTATTCAAAAATACCATCATCGAAGGCACAACAATTTGCAAACAGGGCTCACCTGCCCAAATATGTTAATATGATAAATAAAAAAATCCTGAAAATAACCAATTTAAAAGTTTGCAATTTTACGAAAGAACCCCAAATTATGCAACTAAACAATTAGAATCAAATTCTTCAAGCCTTTTTCGGTCAAAAAACCATGCAAGAGATCTAAAGCCACTAATATTAAACGTCACATAAATTTAATAAGAGTGAGTCTAATACTTAGTAAAATATATGTGTGTGTAGACATACATGATATGCATAAAGAATGGTAATAATAATAAAATATTAAAATATTAAAAAGACGATATAATAATAAAAACGTAAGAATATAAGAACTAACGATTAGTAATAATTTTACTAATTAGAGTTAAATATCAAAGATCAGATTACTAAATTTCGTATAGCCTAGATCATATATCATTATTTATGACCTGTAAGTGAGCCAATTATATATTATTTTTTATAAATGGGTCAAACGTCACTTTTCAAACACATGAATATTAGGTAACGATTTTCACTTATAAATAATATATTTAGATATATTTGAGTATATTATATTATTTTTTTATAATACTTCTTATTTAGTTAAAATGAATGACTATATAATAAATAATTGGTATATAAAGTTTCAAATAATAAATATAAATAATATTTATAAATTTTAAAGTAGAATTTTTGTCAAGTAATTAAATAAAAATGATATATAACGTCAAATATTTAAAAATTTTAAAATTTTTAAATAAATTTTATTAAATTAGAAACAAACCATCAAAATCCCAAGATTCTCAAATAATATGACCATCCATGCAAAATAAAGGCCAAAATGATAATAATTGATCACATGCATATATATATATATATATATATTAAAACATAAATTGAAAGGAAAAAACTAAATATTTGAGAATATGACTCAAATTTAACACAAAATCACTCCTAAATTATATTTCTTTACTTTCTCCCTCATTTCTCTCTATTATTTTCTTTTTTTTTTTCTCTCCTCTCTTTAAACCTTAGCCAAATGTCCCAGAGCATACAAGAAGATCCTTAAATAGCTAGAGTTGTGCAAGAGTCTAGCCGTTCGCCTATTAGGTGTGGGCACAAATAGACATACATGCACGCATGAATACCTCTCAAATCATATATGAGCGCTACTTCTTTTGTTAATTCCGATAGAGTGCCACAAATGCAAGGGTTGGGTATAGTTCTTCTTTTTTCAAATATTTAATTTCTCAAAAATTTCACTTAATATAATTAATTTTAATATTATAATATATATTTGAATAATTGGATGTTAATTTCTACGACCTAAGTATGGAATGACTATCACCATCACCCAAATAATGGCTGGATGTGAAATAGATAATGTTCATCAAACTGATATTTTAACAATGAAAAATAAATATTTTTTTATTTATAGTTATATATCGATTAATATGTTGATTTATTTTGAAATATTTTATTAAATTATCGGTTTAATAAGTAGATTACGACCAAAATAGAGAATATGAAAATTTTTTTTGGCGGTTTCTAAGGTGCATTATTATCTTATTATCTCATTATTTTTTTCTCTGTCTCGCTATCCAATCTAATTTAAGACCCAAAAATATTGATTGGTCTTTGCAACTTTTCGACAGCTTTGATGTCCATCTCGGATGCATATGGACCCCACATTCTTTACTTTTTCTATGCCATTTTCTTGCCAAGGACCATAGGCCTATTATTTCATATGCAAAGCATGATTCTCTATAATGTGCTGTGTTGGCGCAAAACGCGGAAGACAACGGTGACCGAGCGGACAAGGTTCTCGGACAGCTACACGGAGCAGAGCTCTCGGACGGACAGAAGCGTAGAGATAGAGAACGAAAGAGAACACACCAATTTAACGTGGAAAACCCTTCCTTCAACAAGGGAAAAACCACGGAAGAATACACTATAAAAGGATTGTTTACAAGTGTTAGCTACACAAACTCAAACGAAAGAAAACAATCTACAAGTGTACAACTTCTCTCACTAAAGTGTTTCTCACTCTATCTTCACAAGCTTGCCCACAACTCTCTCTCTCAAAACTCTCTTACAAAATGTCTTAGCTCTCACCCACTTACAAGTAAGGGCACAAGCTCTATATATAAACAAAGGCAGGGTGGACGACCCGGCCACCCCTACGGCCGTAGGTTCTGAGAAACCTACGCCCTAGGCTGCCATGGCAGACGCATGCACAGCGTGCGGATGGCGGAACTGACACACAGGAAGTTGTTGCGTTACAACTTCCAAGTAGGGTAGGTGACCAACCCACCTGAGGAAACGGCCGCAGCAGGCCTACGTGAATAGAGTCAACGCCTACACCTTAGAGTCCTCGTCCACATCCTCTCGGACATGGCGCTTCAACAAAGTCCTCGTCCATTTACGCAATGGAGTCGCGGACTACGCCACTGGGAGTGACCCCAACAAACTTTCCTCACGGCCCGAGTGGGAGTGAAGTTAGTTAGACCCGCAATATCACAACAAGCTTCGGCTTTTCCTTTGGCAAAACCTTTGTCAACATATCTGACCCATTATCGTCCGAGCGGACCTTTCTAATTGATAGCTGTCCATCATCAAAAACATCTCTCACCCAATGATATCGCACGTCAATGTGTTTTGACCGAGAATGGAATGAGGAGTTTTTACATAAGTGAATTGCACTTTGACTATCACAAAGGATCTCGTACGTCTCCTGCCTTTGACCCAATTCTTGGACAAACCTCTTCATCCAAAGTATTTCCTTACAGGCCTCGGTCACGGCAATAAATTCTACTTCCGTAGTTGAGAGAGCGACGCACTTCTGTAACTTGGACTACCAGGAGACCGCCCCTCCCGCAAATTTTTCCAAGTATCCGGACGTTGATTTTCGAGAATCAACGTCCCCGGCCATGTCTGCGTCCGTGTACGCAATCAGTTGAGGTTCCCCTTTTCCAAACTGCAAACCCGTCTTGGATGTCCCGCGTAGATATCTGAAAATCCACTTTACCGCTGACCAATGCTCCATACCTGGGTTTAGAGGAATTTGATCACAAAGCCAACCGCATGAGCAATGTCCGGCCGCGTACACACGGCCGCGTACATCAGGATGCCAACGGCCGAGGAGTAAGGAACCTTACTCATTCTCGCCTTCTCAGTGTCCGAGGACGGACACTGCTGCTTACTCAGCCTAAAATGGTTGGCCAAATGGGTACTGACAGGCTTGGACCCTTCCATGTTGAATCTTTGAAGCACCTTTTCAACATAGCCTTCCTGGGACAGCCAAAGCTTCTTGCCCTCTCGGTCGCGAGAAATTCTGATCCCCAGAATCTGTTTCGCCGGTCCGAGGTCTTTCATGGTGAAAGACTGCCCCAGCTGCTTCTTCAGCTTCATGATTCGAGCACTATTCCGTCCGACCACCAGCATGTCATTCACATAAAGGAGAAGGATGACAAAGTCATTTTCTAAGAACTTCTGAACAAAGATACAGTGGTCCGAAGAAGTCTTATGGTACCCTTGTCCGACCATAACAGACTCAAACTTCGATACCACTGTCTCGGAGCTTGTTTCAGCCCATACAAGCTCTTCTTCAAATGGCAAACAAGTCCTTCCTTCCCTTTGACTTCAAAGCCATCTGGTTGCTCCATGTAAATCTCTTCCTCTAGATCTCCATGGAGAAAAGCTGTCCGGACGTCTAGTTGCTCAACCTCTAAGTCCAAGGCTGCTGCCAGTCCGAGCACTATACGGACCGAGGACATCTTCACAACGGGTGCGAAGATTTCATCAAAGTCAACACCCTTTCGTTGACCAAACCCCTTCACCACAAGTCGTGCCTTGTGTCTTGGCTTACTCGTGTCCTCAGTCGCCTTCAGGCGGAAGACCCATTTGTTCTTCAGAGCCTTCTTTCCCTTGGGCAATTTAGCCAGCTCAAAGGTATGGTTTTTATGAAGAGAAACCATCTCTTTCTTCATGGCTTCAAACCATTCATCCTTCTGAGCGCTACTCATGGCCTCATCAAAATCTTCTGGTTCTCCAGCATCATTGAGGAGGACAAACTCACTTGCTGGAAGGCGGACTGACGGACGCCTCACTCTGGACACCGTCTTGCTGGGGCCACCCCGGCCTGAGGAGGTGCCAAATCTTCAACCAAGTTTGGAGACGTAGGAACCGCCTCATCTTGGTTGCCTGTCACACCTGAACCGCCGACATCGGACTCAGGAGGCACTGGACGGACAACATCA